>CALYDF020005359.1:0-14457 GCA_944474145.2 Dicrocoelium dendriticum | reverse complement strand
GTGAAAGAACACTTAATTTTCCCAAAAGTGTAAATGCTGTGCACATGTTTGTGGTTGAAATTAGGATAGCGCAATCACGGCTGACGTTATATGTGCAGTCTCCGAAACTGTGGCAGGACCACCGTCGTGGAAGAGTGCAATCATGTAATCCGGTTCAGAGTTATTTCTGTCAGCCTCCGCCTAGTAAACTATGATTCCTAACCTAGCCCGGATCGCATAGTAGGATACTGTAGGCCACACCAATTGTGGACGAAATCTGTTTCACTGCACTAAGAGGACAACATAAGCAGGCATCCACGGACGAGACCAGGCTTGACTGTGTTCCGCAAGTAGGCCAGCATGGTACAAAAGTGTCCACCAACGCACGTGAAATGGCATAGACGGTCTGTTACTCGACAAACAAGCCACATGAACGAAAGTAAACGGCATTACTCCCGCTATCACATGATAAAAAACCAACAGGTTTGTCAATGCCCCCATTGCGCCCATGATTTGACCGTGCCGTATCAACTTCACAAGCAATATGGTGCATTGCGTGCATGCCCAGTGAGGAATCACATTTCTGATGAACACCAAGCTTTCCCAGGTGCGCCCAAACCGTCTTAGCTTCTGCAGTAATTTATATAGGCAAATAATTCAGTGAACAAACCATTAGCGCAATGCTGCGGAATGTCGGCTTTGCATCTGTTTATCTGTCATACTTTCTTCACAAATGCATCATCATCATTATACACGTAAGCTAGAGGTGGGAAAACACATCCGCTATTGTGCCGCAACACATGAAGGAAATACATACATGCATACATATAATACAATACACAAAGGAAAATAGATACAAGAGTTGCATGCCAGCTGAGCTACCAGCAACGGATAGGCATCGTTCCGGTAAGCTACCAGCCAGCTACTAGGTAAAAAGAAAAAAATATTATGTTTTACCCCACGAAATGAGATTGTAGAGGGAGGGGGAGGCTAAAAGTGATGGAGAGGGACAAAGAAACTCACAGCATGAAAGCCACTTAGGTCGGTTCCTTGCCATGTCAGCAAGTGTATCCAGCCAAACGTGTTCACCGTCTTTTGGACCCCAACCAGGGAGCCGAGACGCTCCAACCGAGGCTAGCTCCGAAGTGAGGGACTTCATTCCCCTGGACCAAGTCATCGCTTGGCCACCTCTTCTCTTCTTCCATCCACACCCCCGGTGAGCAAACAACGCACGTCGAGGGAGTCGGTGGGCTGGCATGCGTAACACGTGGCCGAGCCATCGGAGCCTGGTGCGGGAAATAACGGTGCTGAACGGTTCAGATCCCTTTCCTGAGCCGTAAACAATGCGTCGGACATGCTCGTTACTCACGCGGTATTCCCACCAGATGTTAGCCAAACTGCGAAGGCACCGATGGTCGAACGTAACCAGCCTCTTCATGTCCGCCGATCTTAGGGGCAAGGTTTCGCAACCATACAGTAAGGTCGAACGTACCGCTGCATTGTACACTCTACCCTTCAGGACGAGAGTGATGTCGCGCCGCCGCCATAAGTGGCGAAGGTTAGCAAAAGCCCTTCGAGCTTTCGCTATACGGTTCCTGGTCTCGTCTTCGATCCCAAGGACGCTGATCTTCACAAATGCAACTCCCGTGAATTCCTATTATCTTTTGTAGGATACTTACCTTGATTTGTATTTGATACCCCGCATGCAACAACCAGTTCTTTGAAGTTGTGGTCGCCCACTGATCTTCCGTCGGCGAGTGGACCACTTGAGTACACGCCATTTACCACGGTTTTCCCACTTTGGACCGCAACCATGCACCGTAAGTCCAATGCGGCAGACAACTGAAATCCCCTGTTTGCTGCTGCGGTACCTTCTGTGTGGTGTCAGCTAATCACCTGATATCGCCTGTGGGCCGATCTGGAAATAATACCTAGCCAACAATCACAGACGTAATGCCGCCTACTGACCTTCCACAGACTTGACAACCAGCCTGTATAACACAGTTTATTCTTCCGCTCTGCCACCATCAACAGAATCAACCATCTGCTTTTGCAAAATCGACAGTGGCGACATCAGCAACAAATATCTACGACTATTTACGGACCCGTAATGCTCTGTATCTGCTCTGCAGAGCATTTCATGCACCAGCAACTCTTCTATCTTTTGTGCCAAAGTGCCAAGTATTTTACAGAAAAATGTTTTATTCAAGGGAGCGTATTCTATAAATCAAGCACACTAAGGACCGCAGCCGTAATTCCCGGCTACGTATCGCGCCATGTGGTCGCAGTGATGAGACGTAACGCTTTCGCGCGCTTCAGCTACCACCTTTTATAGAAACGTTGTATGCCACTCGCTGTAGCTCAGAACGCATTCCGGATCACCTCTCAAAAGTTCGCCATACCTGGTCCTCATTGCGTCCTTCACCTAAGCGTTGATAACACTCCATACGCCAGCAATAGGGTTCAGGGGCGGAGTGTATGGCGCTAGCCGTAACTGCCTTCTTGTTCTATACCTTCCTCCTAAAAGACGCTCTGCAGGTCCGCGTGGCACCACGCAGTCACCAACCAGAATGCACCGATCGATAAAATGCGATCCCCGGCCATTCAGATTTTCTCGAACCCACTGCGCGCACCGTCGTTTGTTGTAGCTGCCACGCAAGATCGCAAAACCTATCATTGCTTATGTCTGCATCGCGCAAACCATGTACACATTCTGGCCGCGACTGTCCACCACGGTACACCGTACACGACTCCCACATCTTGAGCGACTCCTGGTATGAGCGCGATGAAGGCTGAAATGCCTCTCATCTATCCGAATGGGTTTGATTCCTTCCGCCTGTAATTCTAGCAGTGTGAAGACGAACAACTTGCGTCGCTTTTTGTTCTCCAATGTGCTCATTGATTACGGGATTTTATGCAACTACTTCAGGGTTAGAAGGCGCCCGTCCAGAAATCTGGACACCATGGAACCGCTCACCTCTATGTCGTATTCTGCTTTTAACCCCTGACCTAGAGTGAATAAGGTAACGGTGGGCTCTTCCGATATCCATTCAACAAGAGCATTCACGTGGCTTTCTGTCAGATACTGGCGGCGAGCCCCATGTTGCCCCCTCGGCCCCCTTGATTCCAACATTCGTATCCAACTGCGCCACGTGCTCACGTTTACCTGCGTCAAGGAAGCGTCATTGTTCCAACCCTCCCCTTCCTCATACGTATTTAGTATCCTTTCCCTTATCCCTGGAGACTGGTACAAGTAATGACGTCGTTGCCGTATACTGCGTGCACGCAGTGAAAGTCCAAACACCAACTGTCTAACTTTTTAATCGCCATCCCTTTTAGTTGCATTAAATGTGAAAGCATGAAGCCCCTGGATAGGCTGTTGTTATGGAAGCGAGGCCGCTGACAATGATGTTGCACTGTAGCAGGCCCCAGCCTAAGGACCTCACACGATCTCGACTTGCCTGTGTTGAAGGCACGGCTTGCTACTCAACGGACGATAATATGGCTGAATCACGCCGGAAGCTGATAAAACGAAAGGAACATCAGCACATGGTTGCAATGATGCCGATGTCATCCTACCTATAGCCAGACAGTCAAGCCCCATACCAAGGTCGAACCCGTCTAGACAAATGGTGTGATTCACCTGTGACAGACCGCCGAAGAAAGAGCATGTGACCTATAAACTTAACCGCGTTCTGTTCCTAATATATTTTCGTCTAGCAGGCTCGCAGTTCTGATTTGCCCCCGGATGGTTTGGCGTAAAGGAAAGGGTAAAGAGAAAGCAGCGTTGTAACAATTGGTTACTGACCTGATCTGTCAATGAGCGCAAAGTGTTATTGCTGCGTTATCACTTTGTTCCTCCGCGTGGCAACACATTCACCAATTGATAATAGGGATGCTATAGGCAATCTTGGTGGGAGAGCCTGTGATGCGCTGAGGCTGGTGGTGGTGACATCCTAACTGATGGTCTACCCACTGCTGCTACTGTTGTGCCATTTGCTCATGTCTTGGGCGCCTCCGCGTGGCAACCGCTGGGTGGGAGTTGGGTGTCGCCCTTCTCCCTGCTAAGATCCAGGACACCAATCCGCATGAGTCAGTGAACTGACCATGTGTACAGACCCGCTGACTTTCAGGTGTTCATTTAATCGAAGGCTTTGGATGAGGACCACTGCACCACTGTACAAGGGTAAAGGGAGCAAGCAATGTTGCACCAATCATGGTGGCATCAACTTGCTGAGTTGTGTGGGCAAGGTGATTGCCCAAATCCGGCTCAACCGCCTCGTCAGTCAGTTTGTGGAACCTAACGCGACGGAAAAGCAGTGTGGATTCCGCTCGGGTCGCAGCACTAAAGATATGGTGTTTGCGGCTCTTCAGTTGCAGAAATGCGGAGAGCGACTCCAGCCGTTCTACTCGCTTTTGTTGATTTCACAAAGTATTTGATAAGGTGAACCGCGAGGCATTGTGGCTGGTGTTGGGTAAGTTTGGTTGCCTGTGTAATTGTTACGTGTATTTGAATGTCTGCACAGTGGTATGCGGGCGAGGGTGCAGCTAAATGGAGAGACCTCGGATGACTTTGCAGATGTCAGTGGTGTGAAGCAAGGCTGTGTCTTAGCTCCAGCCCTTTTGATATGTATCTTCATGCAATGAAGTCTTGTGCTTTTGATGCGGCTTGTGCTTACGGTGTTCGTGTGGAGCACCGTATTGATGGTGGGTTGCTGAACACCCGTCGTTTCGATTCGAGTACTCTAGTCTGTGAGACAACTATCCGTATGTTGCTGTTTGCTGACGACTGTGCGTTGCTTGAGGTGAGTTGCAGCACATGACTAGTGCTCTAGCCACGAAAACGGCCAAATTCGGGCTCACGGTCAATATAAGCAAAACTGCCTGTCTCTTTCAGCCTTCACCAGAGGTGCAACCTTCAATATTGCCGCGAATCAACCTTGGTTCTGAAGTATTTTGAAAAGAGTCCCACTTTAGCTACCTTGGGAGTGTGATGTCGATTGATCAGCAGATACACAGGGAGCTTCGTATCCGCGTGCCGAAGGCAGCGGTGGCAATCGGGAATCTAGAGTACCGAGTGTGGAACAACCATCAGCTTATCATTGGCACGAAGCTGATGGTGTACAAATCCATAGTGCTGTCCGTTCTCCTATACGGCAGTGAAACGTGAACGATGTATCGTCGGGATGTGCGATATCTCGAGCGGTTCCATCAACAGTGTTTGCGACGGATTCTGCGCATCGGTTGGGGCGGCAGAGTTGCGGACAGGGAAATGTTGTGCCGAAGTGAAATTTATGCAGTGGACTGAATACTTTTGCTACGACACATGAGATGGCTCGGTCATGTGAGCCGTATGGATTCGATGCGGATACCGAAACAACTATTATATGGTCGGTTGAGCATTGGGAAGCATTGTGTGGGAAACCAAAGTTACGTTAGCAGGACATGATGGAGTTGAGCCTCTCACGTTCTAATCTTGATTACAGGTCAGGTGGTTCGAAGGCGGTTGGTCGGCGTGCATGGCGCGATCTGATCACGAAGGCAGTTGCCGAGGTGCGAGAGAAAGCCATCGTGAATGCAGAGAAGTGGCGATTGCGGAAACGGCAAGAGTCGATGGGTTGTACTCCATGGACATCGAGCGCATGGTGCTCTAGCACATGCGGTCGCGAGTGCCTGAGTCAGGCAGGCTTAGTGAGCCATGAGCAAGGTTACTCGGGACCACCAACGAAGCGACGACGTCTCCTGCGCAGAACGTAGGCGGAACCAGCGCAGTGTTTGCAGGTACTCTGCATTCGATTTAGTGACCGCGTGCTTACATCATGTCTCTTTATTTCGGGTGATGGGTTTTCAATTTTGTCCTAATGCTTTTCTTTCTCAAATAAATGTCCACATATGCGCTCTTCTATAGACCTGCACAACTCGCTTTAGCCAATGGTAGTTAATTTCGATGACATTTTAGAGTTTGTATCATTTCCGTAAAATATACTTTCTGACCCCCAGGACTTATCCCGTATCCTATGTTAACAACTTATTTCATATGCTCACTAATTTAGGATTTTTGGCACGTTTCCTTATGCATTACTCGATTTCTTTTCTTTGTTAGCTTTCTCTCAAGTGATTAGCTGTTGCTTGATATCCCCATTGTAGCTGCGCTTGATGTGCAGGTTGACAAGGTGCCTACCTGTCTATTACCCACTATCTCTTCCATACTGGCTCTGTGAGACATTTGGTCGTTGCTGGAGGGGACGGGGTGCACTGTTCTTGTGGCCGTGTTGGGATCAAATTGTGGTTCCATGCACTCAGTTTGGAGCGGACTACGGTCCAGTCACCGCCTTGTGGGCGCTTGATTCCCAAATACCGCTTGCTTGTGTTTGCCTGTGAAGGAGTGTGGGCCGGTTCCATTGATGAGACGTGGCTCCCATCCATATGCCTCCCGGTCTTATTCCTTCGGGTTTACACTGGATATGGGGTGTGTGCTTGGAGCTGTGGGTGGTGTAGCACAAGCCACCCATGGTCCCTCTGTAGGCGCAGACGTCCTGTGGCTGACCACAAGGACAGGCAAATCCGAAGCCGGATGCCGCCAACCCATATATATGCAATCCATTTGCTTGTTAATGGGACAACAATTCCATGCTTCGCCGCCATTCCCTACCATGGAATTTTCTCAAAATTCTTCTTTAGGACACAATATCCCCCAACGTTACCCTCCACCACTGGAACTGGCACCACCAGGCCTCAGGAACCAATAGTGGATGTCTGTATTCGTACATCTTTTTCGTTGGAGTCAGTACAACCCAGAGATCTCCAAATCACGAATGCCTCATTGTGGCATATAACCATTGACATTACTAGCAAACAGTTTCTCCTAACCCTCCCTGCAGTACCACTTCCTGTATGTTATCTCGATTCCGCTGTTGTAAAGGTTCGTTCACTACTACTTAAGTTGCATCTTTTTACAAATTTCCTCGGTAGTAAAACTCTCGATTTTGTTTTCATCACTGAAAGGTGGTGCAACTCAGACATAAGCGACTCGCAGCTTCAAGTTATTGGGTACCACCTGTTCCGTAAAGATCTTCTGAGCAAACTGGTAGGAGGATGCGGTATCTGTATTCCCAATGGTATCAGGGTGATGACTGTTGATCTGCTGACCCTCAATGATCTAGAAGATTCGCTGTGGGTAGCAATCCCTTGTCGTGAACCTATACTGGGTTGCATCTATAGATCCCCTAGCGCTCCCAATCGTTATACTGTACAACTAGTTTGTGTTAGCAACTCTGCCCAAATATTGCCTACAAACCTGAGCTTGTATGTGGAGCTTTCAGCTTACCGCATATTGTCAGGACGACCCCCATACTTAAAGTATCAGAGAGTCTTGTGGGAATAATCCATAGCATTCAGATCAATGGTTTGACACAAAAGTTACTCAGTTTGCAAGAAGAGCTAACTCATTAGATCAGATATTCACCATGGCCATTCCGTCAGTACTGGTCACTATCGACAGCTCACTAAAGGGCTGCGACCACAATACTGTGCACTGCTGTATGAATATTAAAATAGCAAACAAACTACGAGTGACTGACAAGCCTACTCGTTGCATCCATCCCATTGACTGGATCATATTTGACCATCTCCTTAGTACCCTGATTTGGGACAAATTCTTCTTAACACAGGATCCAACCTTAGTCATGAACGAATTTATAAACAAGATTCTCACTTGTACCAACCTAGCAGCAATCACACTGAGGAGCAACCCCCCTAATAGTAGTAGTCAACGCAAGCCATGCTTCAAAATTACCACAAAATCGAAGCAACTCAAGTCCCAACATCGCAAAGCAATAACCTTACAACATTAATGCAAGTTCATGATACTCTAATGAAACTAGAAATTCAGGCACGGCAAGCGGAAATCACTGAAGAAAACAAAGCAGTAAAAATGCGCAATAGATACGAACCTTAATGAAACTTACCAACAGGAGGAATCCGAAGCAGAACGATCAAATTCAAAGTCGACAATAAAAGATGGATCCACAACCGCTAGCGTTAGTCAGATGTGTGCAGCATTGAACTCTTATTATGCAGCCTCATTAAATACAGATATTAGTACGTCCCATCCTCTTCTAAAACGGGATACAGCTGAAGAGCTCTTGAGTATACTCCTGAGTCTGAGTGATGTTCAAAGGAGCATACTCTTCATAGAACCGTCATTGCAGCCACGACCCGATGGTATTCCTCAAGCTGTCACCAAGTATGGAGGCAGAAACACTCCTCTGCTGATGTTAAACGTCTTCACATTATCCTTAATCAGTGGATATTTCCATCCACAGTGGAACATTCGATAATAGCACAATAACACAAAGGTTGTTCCCGATCTGTGATGAAGAATTATCGCCCTATTAATCACATTGCGACAGCCTCAAAGACACTGGAGGGAATTGTTAAAAATGGTACCGTTCAATTCTTAACAAGATTAGATCTGGTAAATAACGCACAATACGGCTTTCTCACCAAGTGATTCTGTATAACCTGTCAAATACAATTCTTAGACCGCATAACATCGGTTGTTTACTGTGGCATGGCAGTTATTGTCATTCAACTAGACATGCATAAGGTCTTCGATGGTGTAACACAAACCTTTGTTCTTCGTCATGCACGCTTGCGGAGTCAGCTACTCATTGCTAAGCTCGTTTAAATCCTGCCTAGAAGATCGTACACAGAGCGTTAAAATAGGCCTCCATATCTCCTCCTTGAGGGTTACAAGCGGAGTTGTCCAAGGCAGTGTCCTTGGATTACTACTCTTCCTAATGTATATAAATAAGATAAGTGATTCCATTAAACATAGACCATTACGCCTCTTTGCAGACGATATTATACTCGTCCACTCATTTCCACCAGATAGCGTTGAATCGGGCCTTACGAACAAACCTGAAGACTTATCTGCGCTGGACTCTTGGAGTAAAAATTGGTCCACGAAATTCTTTGCTGAAAAGTCGCAAGTGTTTTGGTAAGATGCTGCAAACCGGATGGCTCCATCACCATTACAGGTACAAACATCCCAAACTCCTCTTCAGTTAGGGACCATGGAGTAATATATTCCAAATCGCTAAACTTTTTCAAACATGACTTACATCAGATAGTAAATTCCAGGCAATTGAAAGCCTACATAACTAAATCCTTTGTTCTACCAGAAGCGAGACTTGAAAATTTAAGATAATCGTGTGACCCATGCTGAAGTACTGTACAATTGTCCATAACCTCCTGCGTAGAACGGATTGAATAGCTTTAGAAAACGTTCAGCGTTCTTTCACGAAACTCCTTATTGGTCGGTCCACCACACTGAATTATGAATACCGCTGTCGCCGCCTTAAACTAGACCCCCTATGGCTGCGCCGTCAGAGAAATAATCTAGTTCTCTTTTACAACATTATACGTTGCCGGGTGTACACAACCGGAATAGATCTTAAATTGCAAAATCCCTCAACCTCTCCCACAAGAAACAGAAGTTACTCATTGCCCGTGAAAAGAATGAACAGAAAGATCCGCTCCAACTTCTTCCTGGTAAGGTTTACTGAAATATGAAATAAACTGCCATTGAAAGTACGGGCAAACGCAAATCAAACCTAACTTAAAATGAACTTGGGAGCTTTCCTCACCATGCAGAACATAATGAAAACATTCGGTCTATAGTTGACTACAGATGTGTTAATGTTCTCAGGTCCAAACCATATAGGACCAATAATGCAAATTCACCACACTCCAGTATATCTTACCTTTATGCTCGAAAATACCACCGTTGAAGTCCCACTTCTAGCTGGAGAAATAAGAAAGTGTATCTCTTAGGTTACCTCTAGCATATTTTAAATTTTTTATTGTCTTATGGCATCCGGATAAATTGTTTCACCTAATACGTATTGAAAGGAGAAGCCAACTCATTAAAATCGCTACCTGTTATTCTAAACTTCTGCAATATTTTTATCACACCCAATCATATGGCATCCCATATTGTCGCGAGACATGCTAATTGGCTACCTAATTTATAGCAAATTCTACCCTCTCATCTAACTATTTCATCTTGTTCTCCAGTTATTCTGTTGGTCACGAGTGGGCCGTTCGCATGAGGTGAAGGTTTGATGTTGTAAGCAACATGTATACCCACGCCAAAAGACCCACTGGTGAATATAGAAAGTATACAAACATTAAAAAGCAGTTCAATCTGAACTGATAAACTTACACTTAATAGCACATGACGCCAATCGGTGATCCAGGTCACCAAGCACGCAAAATAACTATAAATGACGAAAGGGCTGACTGGCTTGAGTAAATAGCTCGCCAAAAAACAATTTCCCAAATGAATAAAAACCGTACTGGCCAGCGTATTTTTCAACTACATCGATACTTGACCAGATGGGGCGTGGAAGTGCGGGTGAATACTCTCGAGGGGTTTCCCCGCATGAAAGCAGGTCCCCGGCAAAGGGTTCCAAGGATAACCGTATTACTTCACTTGTCCTTTCTTATCCTTTTTTATTCTCCATTGAATCTGTTGTGCTCCTGGTTACTCTTTGCCTCATCTCTACCTTTCTAATATCTTGCCGGTATTTCGCATGAAATTGTTAATAAAATCATATCCTCCATCAAAAATGTGGTGCCTCTTCCCACTACCTCAACGCGAAATCGGTTAAATATTGAAGACTTTTCTAATCAGCGTGTCTGTCATGCAAAAATACGATGCACTGAATAAGTCCTGAGTTTGCAGTAAATAGGCGGTTAATTCTTTATCTACCTATCTGTATGCATTTTCCTTTTCAACATTACCTTTTACGTGCATAGTCCCGCGCGCCATAAATATCCACCTACGAGTGATGGCTGAAAGGAATGCAACTAGGCTCACCCAACCTCTCAACCATTTGGCAGCGCCAAGCCCAATTTGATTAGTTTGACACCATAACTAGGCCAAGTTATGTCCAGACGCTACGCTATGCTCTAAATCCCTACGACGTGAATACTGCCTAATTTATTCTGCTAAACCAACTTGAGTATAATGATACACTGGAGTTACATTACTATAGTCTTTTCCTTATTTTCGTAACAATCTAAGTTGCTACCCACAAATGGTACTAACTGTATTACTACAGTCTATAAAGTAAGATTGTGTTTTACTCATCTAAATTTCAGTGGTAGATCTAACTTTTACTTCACTTCAAACTCCCTCGCCCCAATCAAACCTCCGCCATCATGGCACCACCAACCTGCACGGTAAACAACCAAACGAGAATCCCCGCGAACTGGTAGCATACGGCGACAAATTACGAAATGAAAAAATTGACAAAAATATTATTATTGTAACACTGTAAAAGCCCAAACAATGGACATTCTCGTGTACCAAAACAGGTTACAATATAACCATTATTCGTCTATCCGGGGGCTCGCTTTCTCAGTACAACCAGAAAATATTCCTTCTTATTATTACTATTGCAGAAGAACAAGAGTACCCTACAAATTATAACAGGCATTCACAGAGTTGCATTTGTGAATAAGTATGACAGACAAACAGATGCAAGGCCGACATTCCGCAGCGTTGCGTTAATGGTTCTTCACCGAATTATTCGTCTATTTAAGTTACTGCAGAAGCTAAGACGGTTTGTGCGCACCTAGGAAAGCTCGGTGTTAATCTGAAATGCGATTTTCCACTGGGCACGCACGCATGGCACCATCTTGTTTGTGAAATTGTTACGGCACTGTCAAATCATGGGCGCCATGGGGGCACTGACAAACCTGTTGATTTTCTATCATGTGATAGCTACCTATCCCTAATATTAAATGTATGCGGAATTCTTAGTGAATCGCACTAACAACACGTAGCTAACGAGCTTCCGTAAGTGGTAGAAGACAAAGAACTGTAGGCGAGAACCATCATTGAGGAAGTCAAAGACAACAAGTGTACAGCAAGTAGCAATTAAATATGCACTTAATTCACACACACACACACACACACACACCAGTTGCACGTTAGTCTCCTGAGTCAGTTGACGTATTGGGTACGAACACGTATTCAGTACCACTCAGACAATCACAGCACTTATACATTCATCACATGTTGCATGGGTACTCCGCTAACGATGCAGTCAATTACCGTAGACCAGACTCAGGAAGCAGCTGTCCTGCGTTCCAGTCAAGACATTCACGTACTCGCTGCCAAGGAGCGATAAGATTGAGTGTTTGGTTCTCAAGCCCCCGGCACTGTAACAGCCCGTCTATGCCATTTCACGTGCGTTGGTGGACACTTTTGTACCATGCTGGCCTACTTGCGGAACACAGTCAAGCCTGGTCTCGTCCGTGGATGCCTGCTTATGTTGTCCTCTTAGTGCAGTGAAACAGATTTCGTCCACAATTGGTGTGGCCTACAGTATCCTACTATGCGATCCGGGCTAGGTTAGGAATCATAGTTTACTACGCGGAGGCTGACAGAAATACCTCTGAACCGGACTACATGATTGCACTCTTCCACGACGGTGGTCCTGCCACAGTTTCGGAGACTGCACATACAACGTCAGCCGTGATTGCGCTATCCTAATTTCAACCACAAACATGTGCACAGCATTTACACTTTTGGGAAAATTAAGTGTTCTTTCACAAAACAAGATCTATGGTACAAGATTATTAGATAGAATAATCCGGGTTATCTTTCTTAGTCTAAACATCATGGAATGTTGATTTCCTATCTTAATCTAGCCAATCTAGCTCTGCAAACACATTCCTGATCTGGATCTGCTCCCACAACTTTGTGGGTCAGGCCATTTAGCAAACGGTTCCGAGTGGAGTCCCTCAAGCAAACCTTCGAAGCACAACCGTCATCTCGCGTGTGATTGCTTACCAATGCAATCGTATGCCTGCGCTCAAAGCACTCAGCATCGGATGCTGAAAAGTGCTCAAAATACTGGACCGGAACTCCAGTGTGCGCCCCCAGCGACGCACTGCACTGGTCGCGATGCAACTGGCGCGTTACCACTTCGATCTTGCAGCGCTCAGTGAGACCAGGCTCGCTGAGGAAGGTAAGTTGCGCGAAGCAAGAGCACGCTACACATTCCACTTTGTGGGCAACGCCGCTTTAGCACTACGTGATCATGGGGTCGGATTTGAAATATCCGATGGCCTCCATGGCCAGCTCGTGAGTGAACCAACAGACATCAGCGCGCGACTGATGACTGTTCGCCTACGACCCGGAAGAGTTACGATTGCCACCTTTACAAGCACTTACGGTCCGATCATGTGTTATCCTGATGACATGATCAATTCTACACTCAGCTATCCTCCGTGATACGTGCTGTGCCGAAGAGCCATTGATTATTTCTGCTGGGTGGTTTCAACGCGTGCGTTGGAAGGGATGCATCGTTGTGGACAGATGTTATCGTGCCGCGTGGCATTGTTTCAGCTAGTGTGAACGGTGACAGTCTGCCCTTACTCTGTGCCACTCACGGACTGACGATCACGAACACTCGGTTTGTACTGAGTGCAAATGATATAGCAACTTGCACGCACCCACGGAGTGGTCACGCTCACCTGCTCGACTATTTCATCGTACGTCAGCGTGGTATGCGTGAAGTGCGCAAGGCACGTGCTCTGCGTGGACCTGAGTGTAGCACTGATCACAAATTGGTGCGGACCAATCTTACATATATATGCATAAGATATGTGTTGCAGTCCCGCAGTGAATCCGCGTAAATTTAACATTCTCTCCCTCGGTACTGTGGCAAGAAGTAATGAGCTGGAGAAGGCGATGGCTGCACGCCTGTGCGACGTGGACTGTATAGCCACAGTGGGCGAACTGTGGCACCACATTCTCGACCAGGTGACAGTTGCTGCCGAGGAGACCATCGTGCGCGCAAACTGTAAGCGACCTGATTGGTTTGATGAGAACAATGTGACGCCTGACGCATTGGTGTCGGAGAAGAATGCAGCATTTGCTGCACATGTCGCAGGCACCGGTGCCTTGGGGAAAGGTTTTCAGTTTTGCAAACTATGACGGCGACTGACCCGAGAGCACCGTCGCATAAAATATGTATGGTGGACGGTGAAGGTGAAACAGATGGAATGCTACTCCGAATGCCGCCAACACAGGCAATTCTTTGACTCTTTGAAGGAGGTGTACGGACCGAGACTGGAGCCATAGAGCACGCTGATCGATGGTAGTTCAGGCGCTACCTGCACACAGACTGTAGACATAATGCGGGTCTGGCGAAAACACTTTGACTGTCTCTTGAACAACCGTTCAGAGGTCGACTGGCCTACCTTGAACGTCCTGAAGCCGTACGATGTGATGGCGAGTCTAGTAGACCCGCCGACACTTGATGAGACGGAGAGAGCACTTGCTAGGCTGCGAAACGGCAAATGTGCAGGGGTCGATGGGATTCTGCCTGAAGTATTGAAACACGGCGGACGCGCATTGGTTACTGCGCGGCATCAATTGGTGCGGTGCGTATGGAT
>CALYDF020005358.1:0-14440 GCA_944474145.2 Dicrocoelium dendriticum | reverse complement strand
CTTCTTGTTCACTTTACCTACTGCGGATATTTTGACAACCATTTTGTCCAAATTACTTTCAAGGTCACAAGAAATGTCTTACACTGCGTATTTTGAATACTAGATTGCGTCACATTTCGAGTCAGTGTTCGACTCAGCTTCTCCAGCATTTCAGTGTACCCAAGTCGACGCCAAACTGGATACAGTATCCTGTTCAGAGGACCAAGTAAGGGGATTGCTTGCTAATCTAGACTGCTCCAAACCGTCAGGACCTGACGGATTGCATCCACTACTTCTCAAAAGGCTGGCACCTGTTATCGCACCTTCAGTGACGGAATTGTTCGAGGCCTCTTTGACACAAGGGAACGTCCCACGTTAATGGAAGCAAGCGATCGTACGGCCCTTCCCGAAAGGAGGAAAGAGAAGCAGAGTAGAGAACTATAGACCGATTTGCCTGACACCAGTGCTGGCCAAATTGCTGGAGAAAGTGGTCAAAAAGGCGCTGCTTGAGTTCGCAGAATCACACGGTGTGCTTACATCAGTTCAACATGGTTTCATAAGAGGACGGTCTTGTACCACGAATCTTCTGACTTCCCGACACAGTTGGATTGAAGCAGTTAATGAGGGTAGGAGCGTTGATGCCTTGCTAATTGACTTTATCAAGGCATTTGATAGAGTGAATCACTTTAACTTGCTATCTAAACTCAACAGTTATGGCGTGGGTGGAAAATTGCTGAAATGGATTCAGTCTTTTCTGGACAAGCGGTAGTGGTGCGTCCAGGTCAATGGCTACCAAACGAAATGGTGTACTGCCTCTAGTGGTGTGCCACAGGGCACAGTACTTGGCCCAACGCTTTTTCTATTTCATATCAACGACTTACCAGGACGTTTGACATCTACTTGCGCGCTGTTTGCAGATGATTTGAAAGTTTGGAGGGAAATATCGGCCCCCGTCGATGAAGATATACTGCAAAGTGATCTCGATACAATCTCCTCATGGGCATCAACAAACTGCCTTCCACTGAATGCTGAAAAGTCCGAATTGCTCCGCATTGGCAAGTGCTGTCGGGACAGAACTTACAGTGTCGGTGGACGTCTACTGTGCTCGGCTGCGACGGTTAGAGATCTAGGAGTACTATCCCGATGGGACTTAAAATCGTCAGACAATACGCACAAGATCTCCTGTTCCAGCCTTCGCATGTTTTGGTCATTAAAGTGGACCTTCCACGTTTGATCGGAGGAAATTGCTGTCAGGCTATACGTCTCCATGGTGCGCCCGCTTTTAGAATACGGGGCACCGGCCTATTATCCAAGTACAAAAAGTGAGATGAGAAAACTGGAAAAAGTAAGGCACCTAGTCACCCGCCTGATCCCCACGCTCCGAGGCTTATCTTACCACCAGAGGTGCCACAAGTTACGTCTCCATACACTAGTATACAGGAGATTACGAACTGACCTCATTACAACGTTTCGAATCCTTCACCTGAGACATTTTCCTCACCTGAGACATATGTTCTGTATTGTGGATGCACCTATCACCCGAGGGCATTCTTACAAGCTGGAAGTTCCAAGTATGCACAATGTCACTCATATTCATTGTTTCGCGCGACGTGTGATACATTTCTGGAACTGGTTGCCCAGTTCCGTTGTTCTTTCTGATGCAGTGCAGTGTTTCAAACGAAGCATTGACAAACATTTTTCAGACTTGTGTTTCGATGCAGACGCCATGTTTGACCTCCTTTCGTCGCGTGCTTATGTCACGGCTACACTAGCAACCCTAAAAGACCAAGACACATAGTGCTTTCTTTCTGCTTATATATCGGTATTTTGTTTGCTTATTACTAAATGATTATTGATGTGCATTCACACAGACCCATATTCGGCATGGGTCATTTTTGCTTTACTTATGATGGAGATCACATAGATTCCTATCTTATTCTCCTAATAAATTGATTCTGATAGATCGAGATACCGCTAACGGTTCGCGACTTATTGCTTTTGGCCAAGACATTTTACGCCAATTGTAACCAGTTATGTGGAAATGTCTTATTACACTCCCCTGTCAGCTGGAAACAAATACCTAGGAATCTGCTTATCAATATGCGCTCATTGCTCAGGAACGCAGGTCTTCCCTCTTGGGACACAAGTGCGACCTTTACTTTATTTATTTATAAAATTGTGTTTTTACTGATGTCATTCTACTTCATCTCATTTGATGATCCAAAGCGTTGGAAATGCGCACATCCGAGTACATAAATCTTACTTTGACCTGACTTCTGCAATGGCTGAGAACGCTGATTGATAGATACAATGCAATGATGCGCTAGAAAGCAATCGAGACCACGGGGTAATTAGAGTCTGTGCGTTTTTTTTCGTGCTTATACTCATTAACCCCAAGCCGCGTTCGTATACGTTGTGGTTCCTTCCGCATTGCTCCATAGTAATAAATTATTACCCCATAATCGTTCTTCACTTTCTTTGGATTTTTCGCTCCATTGGGTTTTCTCAAGACTCCTGTCTGGTCTAGTTTTCTCCCTGCGTTACCCAGATTATTCCATAATAAATCATTTGCACTGGTGATATACACTAAAAATGGGTCAACGCTTCAGGCTGCAAAAGCCAACCCAGCTTGAACTCTAATTACTAAGTCACGTTCTATGATCCACTTATTCTCACCATGGCGATATATGCCAAAACGAAATTGAAGCCTTCAATATCACCAGCTACCAAAGCCGTTTCTACTTTGATACATGAGGGCAAATTCCCTCTCACTAATCCATTCATATTCGTTCTTACAAGAGGCCAGCGTCAGCAGTATTTACCGACGTAAGTCACCTTACTTGTATATTATCTACACGTGTCAACCTCCTCAACCAGGCAGAAGTACAAATCCATATGTTTCCGAACACGAGCTTACCGTTGGTCGGTTATTCCTTATCTAGCACGATGTTCGCTAGACCCTAACGTCATCCGAAAATTAACCAACCGGTTTGCGGTATGATGGCACTGTGTTTTTCATTTATCAAGCCATATTTTTCGGATTGCATTTATCTTATGCTACGTTGCGGAAAGCGTGCATGTTACAAATATATATATATATATATATATATATATATATATATGTGTGTGTGTGTGTGTTTTCTGAAGTTCGCCGAAAACATTTGGGACGGCGGGTTTGTCTGTGTCAAATCGTTTCCGGTGAGACTGCTGGGCATCCAAAGGGCAGTACGACCTTAGCACACAGGAGCGCATGATCCGAAGTCAAGTAAGTGTTCCAAATTGACTTGTAGTTCGTTATGTATCCTCGCAAACGGTAACTAACAGTGATTTGGTCAATCTGCGTCCAAGCTTAACCGGTCGCCGAAGGTCGCCAGGGGCTTGTTGACGCCAGGAACGTCGGAAATTGGTACTCATAAGGAACAGGACGTGGTCGGAGCACCGTTGAAGGTGTCCATCGCCGTTGTCCGTCCTACGATTACTCTGGCTTTGTTGACCTCCAAATTCGCACTCATGAAGCTCTAGTCCTCCGACTTGCGCGACCATACTTTACTTTTCCCACGCCTTATATCAACGACCACTGCACATCAGTGTATTCCTGAACGTTTACGCTCGATTTTCTTTTAATTTTTATGTTATTTCTCAAAGTATTCATCTCTGCAAACGTTTGATAGATGCTCCACATATGTTTTCATTTATCCTATTCACCCCAACCATCCTATATATTTTAAATATTTTTTGAACTGTCTATAAATAGACATAGAGCCATCAGAAATCATAGAACACAAAAGAAGGTACAGAAATTGTAAAAGAAAACACAACACAACACCTTAAACTCCATGGTATCGTCAATGGACGAGATACTACCCGGTTGCCCAGGCCGAAGTAGGGTGTTGACCTCGCTGACAGCACCCCGAGCCTTTGGCAGGATAGCCTGCCCGCAAGGCAGCGTAGCGAATTCAGGGAATCGCGCCCATTGGGAGCCGGTGACTGATTGCTCAGTTCATACGCTTTTCGTTTGTTCCTTTGTCAAACAAGGGCCTAATGCTTCCCAAAAGTACAGCATAAACTTGCTGGAATACAATGCTTCGCCAGGATGAAGCAAGGGGCAGTGACTTTATTTAGTGGCAAGTCACGTCCGCCACGTCACAGTGCTATTAAATGGACATATGTGGCTTTTTATAGGAAGAACGCTTGCCAGGTGAAAACCCACCACGTCCTGTAACACTGCCGCCGAACCATTTGTTTGAACGAATAAATCCCGAATCACCCAGCTAGCACCACGAGGAGGTTGTTCGGCAAGCCAGCCATCCTACGCGACTTGTCAAGCACTTGATTTTATCCCGTGATAAATCTTTGTTCATTTAAATCTCAGGCAAGTACCACGATGTCCGTGCGGCGTTTCTTGCGGAAGAGATCGGTGAGTTGGCAGTAGAACTCGTCTTTAGCTTCATGTGGGCTGCAGTACGTAAGAGCGTACGCCGCTTTAATGAATAAGAAATGCGTACTGGTCCCGTGGCTGGAAGATTGCACTGAGCTTTCCAAGTGGACTGCACAAAGACCACTGTTGATCGGTAGCCAGTCAATGCGCGCTGCCTCAGCACGCGCGCTTAACTCAGCTCCTACGCCGGCGCAACCAGAGGCTGCCGCTGTCGCATCTCCAGATAAGCGCAAGGTGATTGTGCAATTGGAACTTGAGGATGGTGAGAGCAGTCGCAGCGTTGTGCTGGAGTCCTGTGAACGGGTTTCCATTATGCTGCAAACGTCAATGGAGAGGGTTTCCAAGGTGCGCAAGAGCAGCTTTTGATCCAATCTGCATAAGCGCTCGAATATTGGACGTAGCTAGCCTGAAGAGCGAGCGGGGTGGAATAAAAGCCTTGCTGTTGGAATTGGTTTGTGTGCAATCGGTCTTCAGCGATTTATTGGTAAATTGGGTAAATCTACCATTTTTATTTGCAACGCTTTTTTGGAGACTGGAAACGGGAGGGCGCTTGACAAAAGCAGTAGGGTTGAATAAAGGTGGAACGAAGAAGATGGTTTACGACGCGGTAGAGTGAGATTTAGCGTGCCCGGCCGCCAGCACCTTGGCCAAAGAGAGTGCCCAGAGAGCAAGTATCGTGAGCAGAGAGTCGTAAATCCATCATTTCATGTGTTGTGTGGACATACAGCTTTACGGTTGCCCAGGCAGAGGAAGGGCTTTGCTTATTGTCCCCGTACGGAACTTTTGGTCATAGAAACCTGACATTTAAGGCAGCGGGGCGAATTCAGGGAATCGTGCCCATTGGGAACCGGTGACCGATTTCTCGGTTCAGACGCCTTCCGTTTGACGGGCTGTCAAACAGGGGCCGAATACCCCCAGTAATTCAGCATCCAGCTGAAGGATTACAATGCTCCAGTGAGGTGAAGCTTGGGCAGTGATTTTATTTAGTGGTGTGTCACATCCGTCACGTCGCAGTATTGTTAAACGGAAATATGTGGCTTTTTATAGGGGTAACGTTTGCCAGGCGAAAACCCACCACGCCGCCAAACCTTTTGCTGGAACGGTATAATCCCGAACCACCCAGCTGGCACCATTAGGTAGTTCGGCAAGCCAGCCACGGCATTCGCTCGCCGGATCTTCCATCCTGGACGATTCCGTTCTCAGTCGACTGTGGAGTAATTGCCTGTCTGCCTATATGACGGCTATTCTAAATGTTCTCGCGAGTGATCTCCCTTTAGACACACTCAGACAGCTGATAAACTGCACGAACGTTTCATTAAAATTTCTGTATTTTACCTAATCGAGGCAAGTTCCGCAAACTCCAATGGAACCACGTTGCTTGATTTGATTAATGAGACTTTCCAACTTAGAGCTCAGTCTGTCTCATCGCAAACGTGATCGTATCCAATCACGAAGATCTTCTAGAACGAGGCATCGTAATAAATCTCGCAAACCACCGTCGCGCCGGTATCATTGTTATCACTACCGTTTCGGAGACCCTGCACATAATTGCCACCCGGGGTGTCAGCACTCTAAAACTTTCTTAACTCCCACATCTGGAAACGACAAATCCAGCTAGTAATGGCGACGGCTGTCTCCGGCCTGCTCATCAGTCGCTTGCTGTATATACTCCACTCAACAACTAAATTTTACTTCTTGGTTGACACTGATGTGGAAATCAACGTTCTACTCCTTTCTCTAGAAAAACGCCTCCAGCAACCAGCTAGAGTAGTGCTACAGCCAGCCAACCAGACTAAAATCGCGACATACGACCAGAAACTTCTTACCTTAAACGTTGGATTACGGCGTAACTTCCCCTTAATATTTACATTGCTGATGTGACGAAGCCCATCACTGAAATCGATTTTCTCAACAAGTTCAGTCTTATGGCCGACCTGCGTTGCCGGAAGTTACGGGACAATACCGCGTTGTTAAGCGTCTTACGCAAAATTGCTCCCGTCAGCTCTCTCGGGCTCCGCATACTCATACTCGACTGCTCACCGTACTCCTCGTTACTACGGCAGTTCCCGTCGCTAATTCGGACAGGTAACGGTACCTCAGAACCTAAACAAGATGCTCGCCATCACATTATTACAACCGGTCCGCCAGTACCCTCGAAACCCAAACGGCTACGCCCTTACAAATTACAAGCAGCCAAAAAAAGCTTCGAACACATGATTGACCTCGGGATAATTCGACCTTCAAACAGCTGTTGGGCATTCCCTCCTCTTTTGGTGCCTAAGAAATCTGAAGGTTGGCAACCATGCGGTGAGTATCGAGCACTGACTAATGTCACCACTCCGGACGGATATCCCATCCCTCATATCCATGATTTCTCACTTGGATTAACCAGTATGTCAGCCTTCTCCAAACTCGATCTTGTCAGAGTCTATTATTAAATACTTACGGCAGCGAAAGATATCACAGACTGCTGTGATTACTCCTTTTGATCTATTCGAATTTCTTCATATGCCTTTCGTCCTTCCTAACGCAGCACAATCCTTCCAATGCTTATGGACCTGGTTCTCCGTGGTCTTGACTTCGTTTACGTCCACGTAGATAACGTCTTGATAGCAAGCGGCACAACTGATTAACATTTATCACACTGTCTTTGAATGCTTCGAACAACATGGTGTAACTATCAACCATGACAAATGCACATTTGACCAACCCAGCTTTGAGTTTCTCGGTCGCACGATCGTTGAAGAAGTTACTAAACCCCTACTGAATAAGACGTAAGTAATCTCAGTCTGCGTTATGCCTCAGTCTGTTAGAAGTCTACCCCGTTTTCTCGGCTTGGTTAATTATTAAGGCAAATTCGTACCCAACTATGCCGGTATGCTTCTTCCGCTGACTGATTTACTGAAAGTAAATTCAAAGTGATTCACAATCACTCCAGAAGTCGAAACTACGTTCACTTCTGGTAAGCACAAGTTTAGGAAGGTAACATCTCTTCACCACTTAAACACTAGCGAGGACACTACACTTGCCCTTAAAACAGACGCTTCAAATTCCGCTGTGGGCACTGTTCTGCAGCAGTTGATCGATAAAGAACTTCAACCCCTGTCCTTTTTCTCCTAGAAGCAGCAACCTGCTCAAGTCAGGTATGGTACCTTCGGCCGTGAACTCCTCACCGTGTATTAATCCGTAAGGATTTCCGTCAACTCTTTGAGAGACGACGTCTCGTTATCCTGGCAGATCACATCTAGACTATCTTTCCCAATTCTGTGTCGGCGGTCTTAACAACACAGTTGCTGGTGCACTATGGCGTGCTCATCTGCACCAGCTATCATCAGTACCTATTGACCTGTGGGAACTATCCGCCGCTCAAGACAATGACCCTGAACTTGTCATCCACACACACGCGTGCCGTGCGTGCTCCTGGTTCATTTGTATTATTCCCCTCTATCTTCTCTCCATCTTTTGTCAGCGTTGTCACTGTATGCTCATTCGAACCGGATTTACCAGCCCTACACAGTGATGCATCATACTGGAGATATCTTCTGCGATTAAAGTCTGTGCCATCACCAACCGTTTTCACTGGTATCCGTGATTAAACGCAAGCAGATAACTCAATCACACTGAGCCGACTGCCTTTCTGTGTGATACCATTCGTTACGGAATTCTCGGGGCAGCCCTAAAAGCCTAGGCTTATTCCGATCCGGCGTTTCTGAACACAACTGTGAAAGAATTTGTGGTCTCTCAATCTGTGTTCAGCGCTGCGTGCAGATTCAGTTAGCAGGTTCCAGTCACGCCATTCCTTGTGACGTTGTCATCCAGTGCGCCTCCATAACCCGTCACACGAACCGCGTGACCACGTCGACCGCCCATTTGACCTTGCAACCACCACGCTCGCCTGATCGATGTGCGTTGCTCTCAAAGCTGGCAAAGTACAGAACGCTAACCAACCCACTGGATCAGTAGACACCACGCTGACTGGCAGAAATGCAAATCCGAAAAGTCTCCCGACGAAACGCATTTGCGGATTAGGAGAAAGCCATCGAGTAGCTAAAATCTAATGGTATTATCCGAAACGTGCAAATGTGTCTCAACAACATGTAAGAGAGCAAAACAGCTCCCAAGCTACACTTTGATTCTGTGCTGCGTGTTCCACCATCCCACTCGTTAGGTGCTTACATATCCGAGCTCAGAAGTGCGACCTTTCGACCGCAGAAGCCGAGCAGAGGATAAAATATAAGATTACTTCATCAAAATCATTATACACGTCAGTTAGAGGTGGGAAAACACCTCCGCTATTGTACCGCAATACATAAAGGAAATGGTTGGCGGCATCCGGTTTCGGATTTGCCTGTCACTGTGGCAAGCCACAGGACGCCTGCGCCTACAGAGGGACCATGGGTGGCTTGCGCTGCACCACCCACAGCTCCAACCACACACCCCATATCCAGTGTAAACCCGAAGGAATAAGACCGGGAGGCATGTGGATGGGAACCACGTTTCATCAACGGAGCCGGCCCACACTCCTTCACAGGCAAACACAAGCACACTGTATTTGGGGAATCAACCGCACACAAGGCGGTGGCTGGACCGTAGTCCGTTCCACACAGAGTGCATGGAACCACTCTTTGAGCCTAGCACGGCCACAAGGACCGTGCACCCCGTCCCCCCCAGCAACGACCAACTGTCTCCTGGAGCCAGTATGGACGAGGTAGTGGGTAATAGACAGGTAGGCACCTTGTCAACATGCACATCAAGCGCAGCCACACCGGGGATAGCACGCAACAGCCAATCACTTGAAACGACAAAATGAAATAACATAAATCCAATAATGCATACAGATACGGTGGCATAACTCTTCGCTAAGTTAGCATATGAAGTAAGTTGGTTAGCAATGAATCCGTGATAAGGAAAACAATGTCCACAAGTTACTCAAAAATGCTACAAACGCAACAAAATTACCGAAGATAAGCGCAATTAGCGTAAGCGACGTGGCCAGCTAATAGAAGACTATTCAGATAGGCAAAACTAACCAAATAAACTGGAATGAAATTTATGCAGCTTAAAGAGACCTAGTTTAAGTGTACGTTGGTTTAGCCCAACTGCGGTGAAGAAGCATCAAGAATGCAACATCAGCCTCAGCATGGGGCACACATACATACATGGTTGGCGGCATCCGGTTTCGGATTTGCCTGTCACTGTGGCAAGCCACAGGACGCCTGCGCCTACAGAAGGACCATGGATGGCTTGCGCTGCACCACCCACAGCTCCAACCACATACCCCATATCCAGTGTAAACCCGAAGGAATAAGACCGGGAGGCATGTGGATGGGAACCACGTTTCATCAACGGAGCCGGCCCACACTCCTTCACAGGCAAACACAAGCACGCTGTATTTGGGGAATCAACCGCACACAAGGCGGTGGCTGGACCGTAGTCCGCTCCACACTGAGTGCATGGAACCGCTCTTTGAGCCTAGCACGGCCACAAGGACCGTGCACCCCGTCCCCTACAGCAACGACCAACTGTCTCCTGGAGCCAGTATGGACGAGGTAGTGGGTAATAGACAGGTAGGCACCTTGTCAACATGCACATCAAGCGCAGCCACACCAAGGATATCAAACAACAGCCAAACACTTGAGAGAGAGAGAAAGAAAAAGAGAAAAACTCGATTAATGCATAAGGAAACGTTGACATAAACCTTAATTAAATAGCATACGTAATAAGTTGTTTACAAACAAATCCTAGCTAAGTGCACGAGGTCAGGAAGTATAGTTCACGGAATGCCACGAACACAAAAATGTTATGGAAATCGAATACAATTGGCTGAAGCGATGTGTGCAAGTTAATGGAATAGAGTACAGGGAGATATTTATATGAGAAAGAAAAGCATTAAGGTAAAAACTGTAAACCCACCACCTGAAATAAAGAGACTTAGCATGCAAGCACGCGGTTAGTAAATCGAATTCAGCGTGCCTACAAACGCTGCGCCGCCTCGTCGTAATTCTCTGCAGGACCCGTCGTCGCTTCTGTAGTGGCCCCAAATGGCACAGCGCATGACCCACTAGACATTTATATGAGAAAGAAAGGCATTAGGAGAGAACCGAAAACCCACCACCTGAAATAAAGAGACTTAGCATGCAAGCACGCGGTTAGTAAATCGAATTCAGCGTGCCTACAAACGCTGCGCCGGTGCTGCCTACGTTCACTGCGGGACCCGTCGTCGCTTCGGCAGTGGTCCCGAGTGACCTCTCTCATGGCTCACTAGGCCTGCCTGACTCAGGCACTCGCGACCGCATGTTCTACAGCACAATGCGCTCGATGTCGATGGAGTACAATTCATCGGTGTTTGCCGCTTCCGCACTTGCCGCTTCTTCTCTGCATGTATGAGGGCTTTCTCCCGCACCTCAGCAACTGCCTTCGTGATTAGATCGCGCCATGCACCACGATCAACCGCCTTCGATTCCCATGATCTGCAATCAAGATTAGAACGTGTGAGGCTCACTTTAATCATGTCCTGGTAACGTAACTTGGGTTTCCCAGCATGCCGCTTCCCTATACTCAGCTGACCGTATAAAAGTTGCTTCGGTATTCGCGTCGAATCCATACGGCTCACATGACCGAGCCATCTCAGGTGTCGCAGTAAAAGTATGCCGTCCACTGCATACATCCCACTTCGGCGCAACACTTCCGTGTCTGCAACTCTGGCGCCCCAGCCGATCCGCAAAATTCGTCGCACACACTGCTGATGGAACCGCTCGAGATATCGCATATCCCGACGGTACATCGTCCACGTTTCACTGCCGTATAGAAGAACGGACAGTACCATGGATTTGTACACCATCAGCTTCGTGCCAATGCTAAGCTGATGGTTGTTCCACACTCGGTACTCAAGCTTCCCGAATGCCGCTGCCGCCTTCGACACGCGATTACGCAACTCAAGGTGTAGCTGCTGATCAGTCGACATCACACTCCCAAGGTAGCAGAAGCGGGAGGTGGTTTCCAATACTTCAGCACCAATGCTGATTTGCGGCAATATTGAAGATTGCACCTCCGGTGAAGGCTGAAACAGACAGACAGTTTTGCTTGTGTTGATGGTGAGCCCGAATTTAGCCGCTGTCGAAGCCAGAGCACTAGTCATGTGCTGCAACTCATCCGCGCTGTGTGAAAACAACGCACAGTCATCAGCAAACAGCAACATACGGATAGTTGTCTCACAGACTAGAGTTCTCGCACCGAAACGACGGATGTTCAGCAACCCACCATCAATACGGTGCTCCACACGAACACCGTAAGCACAAGCCGCATCAAAAGCACAAGACAACATTGCATGAAGATAGATATTAAACAGGGCAGGAGCTAACACACAGCCTTGCTTCACACCAGAGACAACTGGAAAGTCATCAGAGGTCTCTCCACTCAGCTGCACCCTCGCTCGCATACCACTGTGCAGACATTCAATTAAACTTACAAACTTACGCGGGCAACCAAACTTACCCAACACCAGCCACAGTGCCTCGCGGTTCACCGTATCAAATGCCTTGGTGAAATCAACAAAAAGCGAGTACAATGGCTGGTGTCGTTCTCTACACTTCTCTTGCAACTGACGAGCCGCAAACACCATATCTATAGTGCTGCGACCCGAACGGAATCCACATTGCTCTTCCGCCACGTGAGGTTCCACAATCTGACTCACGAGGCGATTGAGCAGGATTCGGGCAATCACCTTGCCCACACAACTCAGCAAGTTGATGCCACGATAATTCGTGCAACATTGCTTGCTACCTTTGCCCTTGTACAGTGGTAGCACAAGGGCATCCTTCAGCTCAGAAGGCACCTCCTCCTCAATCCACATGCGTTGCACCAAGTGGTGCAGCGCAGTCAACAACGCGGGTCCACCGTGTTTCAATACTTCAGGTGGGATCCCGTCACCTCCAGCACATTTGCCGTTTCGCAGCTGAGCAAGTGCTCTCTGCGTCTCATCCAGTCTCGGCGTATCTGCCAGATCCGCCTTCACATCGTGCTGCTTCAGGCCATTCAATGTAGGCCAGTCGATCTCTGAACGGTTGTTCAAGAGACAGTCAAAGTGTTTCCGCCAGACCTGCATTATGTCTGCAGTCTGGGTGCAGGTAGCGCCTGAACTACCATCGATCAGTGTCCTCAGCGGCTCCAATCTCGGTCCATACACCGCCTTCAAGGAGTCAAAGAATTCCTTGTGTTGACGGCGTTCGGCGTAGCATTCCATCTGCTTCGCCTTCTCCGTCCACCATGCATTTTAATGCGACGGAGCTCTCGGGTCAGTCGCCGTCGAAGTTTGCGAAACTGATTACTCTTCCCCAAGTCACTGGGGTCTGCAACATGTGCAGCAAATGCTGCATTCTTCTCTGACACCAATGCGTCAATCGTCACATTGTTGTCATCAAACCAATCAGGCCGCTTACAGTTTGCGCGCCCGATCGTCTCCTCCGCAGCAGCTGTCACCTGGTCGCGAATGTGGTGCCACAGGTCGCCCACTGTGGCTATACAGTCCACATCACCACACAGGCGTGCAGCCATCGCCTTCTCCAGCTCAGTACGTTTCTTAACAGTGCCGAGGGAGAGAATGTTAAATTTACGCCGATTCACGGCGGGAGTGCAATACATCGATTTACGAAAATATATGTACAGTTTGGTCCGAACCAATTTGTGATCAGTGCCACACTCAGCTCCACGCAGTACACGTGTCATGCGCACTTCACGCATATCACGCTGACGTACGATGACATAGTCGAGCAGGTGAGCGTGACCACTCCGTGGATGCGTCCAAGTTGCTATATCACTCGCACTCAGTGCAAACCGAGTGTTCGTGATCGTCAGGCCGTGAGTGGCACACAGTGAGAGCAGCCTGTCACCGTTCGCATTCGCTGAACCAATGCCATGCGCACCGATAACATCTGTCCACGCTGATGCATCACGCCCAACGCGCGCGTTGAAATCACCCAGCAGAAACAGTCGGTCGCTCCTCGGCACAGACCGTATCACGGAGGATAGCTCAGTGTAGAACTGATCACGCGTGTCATCAGGATAACACATGGTCGGACCGTACGTGCTTATAAAAGTAGCAAACTTACCTCTTCCGAGTCGCAGGCGAACAGTCATCAGCCGCGCGCTGATGCCCGTTGGTTCACCCACCAGCTGGCCATTCAGGCGGTCGGATATTGCAAATCCGACCCCATGTTCACGTGGTGCTGAGGCGGCGTTCCCCACCCAGTAGAATGTGTAGCCAGCACCTGCTTCATGTAACTTACCTTGCTCAGCGAGCCGAGTTTCACTGAGCGCCGCAATATCGATGTGGTAGCGCGCCAGCTCCATTGCGACCAGCGCAGTGCGTCGCTCCGGGCGCTCGCTCGAGTTCCGGTCCAGTAGTGTGCGCACGTTCCAGCACCCGATGCTGAGTGCTTTGCGCGCAGGCATACGATTGCATTGGTGGGCAATCGCACGCGAGGTGATCGTTGTGCTTCGGAGGTTTGCTTGAGGGACTCCACCCGGAGCCTTTGGCTCAATAGCCTGACCCACAAGGTAGTGGGCGGTTTGGAGGTTTGCTTGAGGGACTCCACCCGGAGCCTTTGGCTCAATAGCCTGACCCACAAGGCAGTGGAGAGCAGATCCAGCTCGGGAATGTGATTGCAGAGACAGATTGGGATCTGCTTGACGGCCGTCACACGCAGCCTTTGAGGTTCTGGAACAGTTATCATATGTTTTGCGACCGTAATTGGATACGCACCTGCGACCACGGCCAGACGCAGGTGGGTTTTTGGCGGGTTTGCACCAATTTGACCAGGGACTGCCTGGCTTGAGGCGGGCAGTAGCAAACCATTGAACACCCGGAGGTGTCCTCCCACCGTCAGAGACAATGCGTGGCACTCGTGCTCTACGCCAATCGAGCATTAAAAAAATCACCCGTAACCTGGTGTCTCCCATGGCTAGGTTTTACGGGAAGTGGGCCATCGACCACTTCCTAACCTCCGGAGAGGATGGACTAGGATA
>CALYDF020005357.1:0-14439 GCA_944474145.2 Dicrocoelium dendriticum | reverse complement strand
GGATTTGATGTGTTGATCATCTACAGAACCACGTGAAGCCTCGAAGAATATACGTTGAAATATGTTGAAGTCTTGGAGGACAGGATAGGTTCCGAAGAAAGAATCGCAGATCCCCCGGGGTATGTAGTGAAATTGATTAGAGATTGTGGTAACCACGGCCATTTGAGCGGTCAAAGCGGATTGAAGAGCTTAGAATGACCGATTGTTCAAGCTTTGTATTGGCAGGAGAATGTGCCTTCCGTAGTCGAAAGTCCTCCAGTCAAGAGATATGTGGAAGAGGCATTGTTAGATAAATTGGACTCAGTGGTTCATGCCGTGGAAGAATTGATTGATTTGTCCGGTTAGTAAGTTGTAAAAAAGTTGATAATTTTCCGCTCATGTCCAAGTAGAGGAACTGTGTGCCTTGTATTGTTGTCGAAACGGATGACAATTCCTTGGGTGCGTGTCGCCGTACCTGTGACAGACTCGGGAGAAAAAGGAAACGAACAGAGACAGCCACACAGACAGAAGAAAGGAATGCATCTGGAATGCAGTCAATCAATTGCGGCGATGCCTGAACTATTGTACCCCTATGCATGTAATTGTTATTTAAATATCGCATATACACGTATATCATAAGTGGCGAAATACGACGAGAATCGAGCGGAACACGGATCAGTAAAGAATGAAAGATTGAAGATGAAGCAGAAGTGTTTGGGGAGGGCTCAGAAAGCAAAAGAGCGTTTAAATAAGACTGCATAAGTCAGCAAGATGTAGCTAGGCAGTCAGATTAAAGTGGGGATAACAGTAGTGAATGTGGGACTACAGAGGCTATATAAAAAGCCCGTTAGCATATCAAACGAAGCTCTCAGGCTGAGGAACAGGGTGTGTTGTGACTGCACAGCCTAGAACACGTGCGTCTCTGATTTCTGGAAACAGTCAGAAAATAGGAGGCTGGTCAGACCAGGCTAGAGTGGAGCCAGGCCCGAAGTGTTATCCGTCCAATGGATAAAGGAGGGCAGACAGAGTGCGAAAATTAAGGAATGTAATCGTGAAGGAGACACTTAAGGGGAAGTGGAAGAGCCTACAAAAATCTCGAGGTGTTGCGAACAGACCTTTTGACCAGTCGATGGTTCACAAGTATGGGCTCAGTATTCGGGAAGCAGGAGACCATGGAAATGAGATGAGGATATCGGCTCATGGAGAGAAACCCGTATTATAAATGTCAGAAAGTTAACAGAGCGTCATCAGGATAGAAGTGTTAAGGATAAAAGCGGATATACTATTGATGAATCATGAGCAGCAATGCTCTGGAGGCGGGGGAGACAGAGCATTGCGTCTGCAGAGACTAGATCATTTAGAACTCAGAAGTTCGAGAGAGGTCAGAAGGCAGGAGGCCGTACAGCCAGAACCAGAAAGGCCAGGCTAGAGTGTGAAAAAAGGCTCTATGGGTGAGAAGAGAAAGAAAAAGAAAGCCAACGATATGCTCCAGGTGCTGTGCGCAGACTGTTGGAGCTTACGGTTTCTGTTCATTAGGGAACTTAAAACGGACTTACAAAGACTCTTTCGACTGGAAGTGGATATCTCGACACGAGGTCACAAGTGGTAGCATTACAAACAAAGAATACTTTTCGTTCAGGATGACATTGCCCTATTTACCCGGGTGGCGAATGTTCGGAACAGCTTACCAGAGAATGTAGTTTATATACAGACTGAGCGACGTTTTAAGCGTCTGCAAGATTGCCACCTGATGAATACCATGGGTTTCCGTTGCCCCAATTGCAAAGGAAACGTAGAAGCGTGTCTACTCGCAAACGCAAGCATTACCCTCTTGATGAACCGGAAGTAACGTAGCTGTCAATGGTCTTCCCTTCTGCTCTCTACACACCAATGAACATGAAAGGTAAATGCACTAAGCATCTGTGATATGGCCATATATAATGATGACTGTCTTGCAAAGGAATACCGGATGAAGCAAGTAAACATGGAAGGTAATGAAGGTGATAATATTTATACACCTGTAAATTCGGGACAATATATCGCTGCAGTGTCGTCTTAACATGACGGTTGTTTATGAAGCGCATATACACACATGTGTTTCATACACGCCGCTGATCAGCGATACTTTATGGCACGCCACACCTGCCAGTCTGAGTAGTGCATAGTAAAGTAAAATAAATATCCCATTACAGTTGCATCTTCATCGTCAAGTAACTTGCAAGCTTTAATGCCTGCACTTGTGGAAATCGCTTTTCCGTAGTAAGCCGATATATGTCTTACGGAAGTATGTTCTAAATTGGTGACTTATTAGGCTTATGCTACCGCCGTTCAGGGAGCCCAGGCAAGCCCGGTAGCAGTGCCATACTTATGGGCTGTAGGGAAGCATCAGCCAACGGCCCCCTAGGCCTGCAGGAACGGAATTCACTTATCGCACATGGATTAGAAATCATGTGCATCAAACTAGGTACTGTTGTAACCTGTACTATTGGCTACCCACGTCTGCATGAGGGGTATTTATGAAGTGCATGCAGATGTGATAGAATGCATGAATAGTGCAGCAACCGAATTCACGGAGGTGTCATAAAAGGGCTTGCTAATTCTCATAAATGCGGTGGATATTAATAAGCCAATAAGTAAGCCAGTAAGTAAACAAATAAGTCATGTCACACGGCTTGCCAGGCGCTGCTGTCATGTTTTGCAACTGCAGTGATAGCATTACTGGGGTATTCCCAGGTGAACTGTAATGCGAACGAAAAATGTCAACGGGATAAAAGGTGATGTTTGTACCGATTCCAAATATTCACGTCCTTGTAGGGAGCGCCTTAAGCGCCGTGCACCCGCAAACACTGAGGAATGGTGTATAGCAGTGTGTGTCACATACACGTGAACACAATCGGCATAAATGTGGTGTATATGTGACTCACTGAATGGGGACCCGCATTTCCAAAGAAACATAACATGGACGGAAAAGCCCTGGGATGAAGTGAATGCGGTGGCACCGCGCAAGCTGTTAGGTAGGGGCATGTAAACAAGTATGACTTGGAGTATTGAAGTGAAATGTAGCGACATCATGGTCAGGGGAAGTTCCCTATCTGGGCTTGTTGGCTTTGACGAAATGTGCCTGTGTCCACATGTGCCTCATTCATGGTGGTTGCTAGGGGGCCGCGCTGGACTAATATAATAGTGTATGCGATATTTGATTGGTCAATCCTGAAAGCTAATTGCAAATGAGTAAGGAAGGCATGGTAAGCAGTTACTTGATAACAGGCTCTATAGGCAATCGGTAATAAGAATTATTTGAATAACACAGAAAGACGAACATTGGTAGAGGCGCGCGTTTCGTATCATCTCGTCACTACCATTATGATAACAGGAAATAATCAATGCAATCAAAGGGTGTCACCAGACTAATCAAAATAATAAGCAATGTCACCTGAGCAGTCACGTGCACCAGGGTGAACGGCGGCTGTAGCACTAAGACCACGGCAGTCGTAGAGTTGCAACCATTTGTTTTTGCACACACAGGGCCGGTGTCATTCGGTTCCTCACCACGGCCTCGGCGAATCGCAAGAACCGCGAACTAGAATGATGCAATGGAATCTGGAACGCCGAGGCAGGGTTAACCCGATGATGGGACTCCCAAATGTGTCTGCTTATTTATGATGCTGGTGGCTTACGTGCGCTCGGAGCACTAGAGGCGGGTTGATTGACCTTCGCTGAACCCAGTTGGGCAGGTGTTGCTTCACTCTGGAAATCAAAACCTTGTCGGTTATGCCTATGTAACTGACCGGTCACATACCAATTGGTAAACGCAATGGAATCTGGCGCCGATGGATCCCTCTTCTTTGACTGAAGGTAACAACAGCTTCTGGGCTCTGCTAATTACAACCGCATCAGCAGTGTATTATGTTCTCTGGAACATGAACCCATCGGCACCAAATCCAATTGCGTTTACCAATTGGTATGTGACTGTGGTCAGCTGCATAGGCAGAACCGAGCGGGTTTTGAACTCCAGAGTGAAGGGACACCTGGTCAACTGGGTTCAACAGGAGGTCAACCAACCTGCCTCTAGTGCTCCGAGCGCACGTAAGCCACCAGCATCATCAATAGGCAGACACATTTGGGAGTCCCATCATCGGGTTAACCCTGTCTCGGCGTTCCGGATTCCATTGCGTCATTCTAGTTCGCGGTTCTTGCGATTCGCCGAGGCCGTGGTGAGAAACCGAATGACACCGGCCCTGTGTGTGCAAAAACAAATGGTTGTAACACTACGACTGCGGTGATCTTAGTGCTACAGCCGCCATTCACCCTGGTGCACGTGACTGCTCAGGTGACCTTGCTTATTATTTTGATTAGTCTGGTGACACCCTTTGATTACATTGATTATTTCCTGTTATCACAATAGTAGTGACGAGATGATATGAAATGCGCGCCTCTACCAATGTTCGTCTTCTTTCCATGTTATTCAAATTAGTAAAGGGAACTAACTGTTTTAATACGAATTATGTCAGCATGATGCCTTGTGGGATATGGACGTTCGCAACTCGTGAACACCGATAAATGGTTTGTACCTAGTATAAAGAGAAACAACACAAACTGGGAGGCAGTGTCGTTTGCGTGACAAAGGTATCCTGCCTTGAGGCAACGGAGACAGTTTACAACGAAATGCAGCAAACATGGGGAAACCGGACAACTCTGACGAACGCGGGCTGTAGTGCTCTAATATAGTGCGTGTAGGATGTTCACATATTGCGCGCATAATAGCCCGTCTGGTCACATTGTGCTCAGAGCCAGCCGGGAGATTTCTTCTGTGTTCCAACAGGTTCACCGACCTCTCGGATTTCCAGTGACTGGCGCGGTGACCATTGAGAATGTCACAAGCAAATGCTTACTTATTTATTTATTTTATTTTATTATGGCGGCCGAGATCCTATTCCAATGAAACTCAACGTCATTATGACAAGGGAGCGAAAGTTCGATACGCAGTGCGTCTTGATAGGCTTGGAGAAACGGAATGGAGAAGTGACAGCGTACTATGACATGATCAGAGTCGACGAAGGTATTCCAGTACCAGCGGCAACCCAGGACGGAACCACGCCAAAACAAACGGGTGTCATCAATAGGCATACGAAGTGAACACACAAGAAAGATGAGAACAAGTCAAAGATGCTTACAATAACGTGTATGGACACGACCAAATAATATGTACACAACCATCATGAAATGCTGTTAAATGGGCCACCGGCCTTTGCACCTGTTCTCCAGCCGATGTACAGCTTGAGCGCGGGAGTTGTTTCCTGTTTGCTGCAGTGGCATACATAAGCAAGAGACTTACGAATTATTAGAGGACCTGCCAAAATCAGTGATTCGTAACACAGCATGCTTACATGCATTGGGTGCTATTGCGCAAAGGCATTGTATGGTTGTGGGGAGGGTTCACTGCCTGTCACAATGTACACATATAAAGTGTTCAGTTCCCAGGTAGCAAGCACATGAGGAATGGTACCAACGTTCGCAAACATCACCCACTCCCCAGCGGAAAGAATTCTGGATGACCAAATACTTCTCGAGCAGTTGGTCTCTTTGTTATTTGATGAAAGCGAACAGGGAAGTAACATCGTCTCTGCATTCCAGCTCGGTAGGAAGCAGGAGGATCCACCCAAAGTTCGCCCCTCAAAGTCGTGTGCCAAACAGAAGAGGAATGTCAGTATACTACGTGATCTTTCTCCAAGGTACCAGATAAAAATGAATAAGGCTGTTGAGGAACTAGGAACTCGCAGAGGAAGTGATGAAACAGACCACCATATCACGGATTTTTGCATGGTTCGGCAGACCCAGAGAGCCCATTCTCGACATCCCGGGACAGTAAAGCACATAAATGGACGGCGCGTATTAACCGCCAATGTGCGCAGTCTAAGAAATAAATTGGATAAAATTCAGTTGATTGCCTTAAAGACCCGTCCAGACCTGATGGCCTTCACTGTAACCTGGCTATTCACAGACATCACGGATTCAGAGGTGTCTATCTTCGGATACCACCTATCCCGATCCGATCGACAAGAGGGAGGTACGGCGGTGGCGTAGTGGTCTATTGGAAGACTGATATTAAAGTACATGTAGTTGTAGCGATCAGTGACAAGGACGATTAGTTTGATGCCTTCTGGTGTCGTGTTTATGATGGACGGAGTTCTCTCACATTTGATGTCGTCTACAGAGCGCCTTCAGTAGCCGGAGTCGGCTTGATGGACTCGATTAGAAGGCATAGTGCAGGAAAGGACTATCTTATCGTTGGGGATTTCAATGCTCCTTCTGCTGACTGGAACGTGCTTCTTTGTGATCGAGCTTCAGACTCCTTCGAGGCCAACTTACTAGAGACCACTCTTCATTGTAACCTGCTTCAACATGTCACTACGCCAACCCGTATTCCTCCAGATCAGATGCTGCATATCCTGAAACTCGTGCTCTCCCCAGCACAATCAGACATCAAGAACCTTTCAGTTCAACAGCCCATTCGCAGCAGTGATCAGTGTACTGTCTCATTCAAGTGGACACGTCGTTTCGCTGTTCACAGCCAACGGGCCGACCATAAGAATTTCTGGCGCGCCGGTACATTTCGTCTGAAAACTGCCGCAAGCGTTGTTGATTGGAGTATCCCTGAAGACCTCAAGGTTAACGAAGCGTGGAATCACTTGTACTCCAAACTGACGTTTCTCACTGAACAGGTCATCCCTTTCTCCAAAAGAAGACCCTTCTCCAAAGTCCCTCTTTGGAGTGATCACAATTTGAGACCAATGATGAAAAAGACGTTAACCATGGAATCTTTCAGAATTACGCGATTTTAGCTTGCCTACTGCTACTACAAAACGGTCAGGAATGCTTGCAACGCGAGAAACGCCAAAATTACGAGCTATCATGACGTGCATTTTCTAGAGCGCTCTTCTAATACCTCAAACGAAGCACCAAAGCTGCCAGTGGTGTCACTGCCTTGTCACCCTGTGAGCAATTGGACCTAGTTTACGAAGATGTTGAAAAAGCCTTTTGATCCAGCAATATTCCTCTGTCTACTCGACCAAAACGCCACTCACGGATAGAGTTGCGCCCACTCCTCCTTCTGTTGGAGCACGTGAATGTTAACACTGATATGGTAATGAAACTTTTTCTTGATCTAGACTTGTATTCCTCGCCTGGTCCTGATGTTTTACGCCCATTATTCCTTAAGACCGTGGTTGGGCACATTGCCGCTCCTGACTGTCAAACCTTCCGTCGTTCCTTTAAGGTTGGGCGACTTCCAACTGCCTGGAAGGTGGGGGTCGTTAAACATATTTACAAAGGAGGGAACCGACAGGATCCAACCAGCTATCGTCCCATCTGCCTGACTTCGATTTTGTGTAAAGTCATGGAACGGATTCTGAAACGGGCCCTTCGCCTTCATTTTGAGGAGTTCGAGTTCATCTATCATGCCCAGCATAGTTTCCGAAGAGCGCGTTCATGCGCCACAAATTTGCTGGTGGCTATGAAAAATGGGCAAGATCCTTAGATGCTGGTAAGCGTCTGGATGCCGTGTTTGGGGCTTTCAGTAAGGCTTTCGACAAGGTCCCGCATGAGCGGCTCCTCTTCAAACTCCGAGGAATCAGCGCAACTGGCTATTTTCTTGGGTCTCCGATTTCCTGGACGGTGGCTCCATGCAGATTGAACTGAACGAAGCGCCTTCTGAGCAAGTTCTCATGACCAATGGGGTCCCCCATGATGCTGTACTCGGCCCCGAACTCGTCAATATTTTTATCAACGACCTGCCATCCGAACTGCAGACCGACTGTTTAGTCTACGCGGATGACCTGAAGCTGTGGATTGAGGTATCCAGTCTGGAAGATGCAGACAGATATCAAGCGACGCTCGACCTGCTCCACGATTAGTCAATAAAGTGGCAGTTGCCCATGAACCATGACAAATGCGCTGTTCTTCCAATCGGTGCTCCTGAGCCTTTTGGGGCTTACCATATTCGGGGGTTTCTTGCTCAGAAATGTCAACCAGGGGAGGGATCTCGAGGTGATTGTGTCTCCTGATCTCAAATCAATCGAGGACACCCGGAAGAGGGCCGCCTCCGCCTACAGAATGCTTCACACCATCCGAAAAGCCTTCTCACGCCTGACGTCAGCACTCTTCAGACTACTGTTTGCTTCGCATGTGCGCTCAATTCTCGAGTACGGATAACCTGCTGCGTATCCTGTCACCAAGTCCGAACGTGACATGATCGAGAAGGTTCAACGGCATGGATCCAAATCCGTTCCAGGGTTACGAGACTTATTTATTCCTCTACGGCTTCAACGGTAGAACTTGTTCTCTTTGGAGTATCGTCGTCAATGCGGAGATATGATATTCACTCGATGTATTCTAAGAGGTGAGCTGCAATCGTTCTTTCGTCTTAAGAAATAGTGTGCATTTCGAGGCCACCGGTGGAAACTTTGCAAACCGCGGCGACTCTGTGTGCTGTCCGATCTGGCCCTACCTACTCGGGTAGTGAATGAATGGAACAGCTTTCCGGAGGCCGTTGTCGATGCGGTGACAGAGGAATGTTTAAAACGACTGTTGGATTCCCACTCTGAGTGCGCAGGGATTTTGCTGCCCCCAATACAACCACAGCGGTCCTCTGCGGAACCTTGTTCCGCAATGATCCCAGCAACCTTCGCAACGAGCAATAAGTGACGGAGCTGACAAAGAAACTCCCTTCTGTTCTCTACCAACCAATGAACACAGACCCTTCAAAATGAACGAAAATCTAGCCAAACAAGCAAAATCCCGTATCTGTATGTAATACGTATCAGTACATGATCCGACATCACTTACCTCTTGCCACCAACGTTTGTAAGTGTGCTGTGCACACACCGGATATTGCACATAGCGGTACGGATAACCTTCCGGTAATTCCTCGTCCGTCTTCCTCTCGTGGTATTCCCGTGAAACCACTGTATGTTTTTAGGACCAGGAGGCTATTTCCAGTTGAAATTTTTGCACATCATCCTCTAAATTTTGCTGTTTACGATAAAAGGGGCGAAAAATGCGCTCAAAGGATCCGGAATCGTCCCTTATTGCCTCGCTTGTAATGTGCGCCAGAAGCACCGCTCTTCTACTGTAGCCCATTATAACCGTGCTTTCATGAAACTGAAATCATCCATTCTGCAGCACGTATCCATGATTATTATCCCTTTAAAAATCGTTCTATACCTCTTTCAATATATTCTAGCGGCATCATGTGAAGCACACTGGCGTACCTAACCAACAAGGCCCAATTAGGTGCCTTCCTGAAATGTGGGGAGCTCAGTCCCCATCCACGAAAGTGTCACTTCCGCCTTCTGGTCAGACTGCGCTGGTCCAGATCGACGGGACATCCGTTAACGGAGGATATAACCCCAGCACAATCTTCTGCACTTCACCCTGAACAACATGCATGTGTGAAACTGACATGGATATAACATAATGCATATTCCCATCTAATATGTAGAGAGGACTAAATGAAAAAATCTGTAAAACTTTTGATCTTTCCCCATGTTGAAATAGTCTCTCGCATCATCGAGAAATAAGATTTATTTATTATAAAACAAACTTGTTACCTTAAGATCATCTGACGATCCGCGACGGTACTTAACGCGGCAAATAAGTGTTCATCCTCCCTCGCTGCTCCACAGTTCAGGACAACTTGATCAGCTCACAGTTCAGAAACGAGTAGGTGATCATTGTATGGTCACTAGGTTGTCAAGTTTGGTGAAGTTCCCGTCCGGTCAATGGTTCAAATGTTTTGCTTGCAGTCACAGCGTCCAGACTCTCAGATCACTCTCCTGCATGGGTTCGAAATCTAACAGTATCCCAAGCTCATGTATAGTCAGATAGTGTGTAAATAATACACTACTCCAATATTTGATTAACATTTTTGGATGTAAAATTCGGAATGTGGGTTACGTCGGCCTCTTAGCAGTGAAAGACAAATTCGTCTATCGTTTAATATGATGAACTAATGGCCCTAGGCAGAAAAACAATAGTAACATAAAAATACCAGAGAGCGAGAAGATACAGCACGAAGTTGCAAAATGACGGATGTTCACTGAAGCGGTGCGTATAATGCCGAATTATATCTACTGCAAATTTAAGTGAGTTGCCTGTAGCTGGAGCCCGAAGGGCGATTCAGAAGACAGATCGGGTTGTAGGGAAACTTTTATTGGTACAGTAAAAGATTCCCCATTGCCCAACTACAAAAGATGACACAGTTGACGCTATAGTTAGGGGAACGGAGAATGCAGAGCACACAAGGCAGTTGCGCGTTGTAACGGAAACGAGCGCCAAGCGAAAGTGGCGATAATCAAGTCAAGCATTCGAACTCAGCAATTCGTTCAACAAACCACACCGGGCGCCTAGGTGTACAATGAAGTGATAATTTTAATTAGAAGTTTACATGGGCAAACCGGGAAATCTCCAGACAGCTAAATAGCCCTCCCTCAGAAGGGACTTTGTAAGCAGTCCTTCGATCTACGTGAGGACTATCCGTCGCGGGCCAACCTTCTACGAGACCAGGTTGTGAAACTTGATGCAATCGGATTCGAGCAGGCTCCCACCCGTGCCCCCCTACAGTGCCAAAACGGTAAAAAATGGTTTGTGGGGGGACAGTTTGTAACGTCCACGTAGCTGGTTGAGCAGGAAGTTCGTTCCACTTCCAGTTGACGTGCGAGGATCCAGCGAAAAGTGAAACCAAGGTACAACCAAACGATGTTGTATATGGAAAGCAAAATGAACAAGAGCAGCGCAAATGCATAGCAATAGACAAAAGAGTGCAAAGCGAAAAATGTTCAGTTGTTTGTGGGTATTGGTTTTGGTAGTTTCAAAAAGTTTTGGTCTTTTATAGGTTTTGGAAAACGTTTAGTGAGATCAAAAATTTTTCAGACACGTTTTATGTAAAATAGCAAGCGTTAACAAAGTTCGAAAAACGAACTAAAGGTTTGAGCTTCCTACTGCGTCGATTGATAGCAGGGCAAGTAAGAGTGTTGTCGGTTGATGTTGTAGATCCCGCTGGAAAGAACTGACTGGTCTGAGGTTGCGGTGCTAGCTTTGATGGCGCATGCTGTGAAGCTGCTTGTTGCACCGAAGTCAGAATTGTTAGGGAAAGCGAGTTTGAGTCAGTCGACGTTGATCGTCTCGGTCTTACCATTGTAGTCAGTGGTAAACCTCTCGCAACTTCTGCGTACAACACGGTACGGGCCAGAATAAGGAGGTTGAAGTGTCCGGCGAACGCTGTCAGTGCGAACAAACAAGTGCGTGCAAGTGGTTAAGCGTTCGTCCACGTTGGTACGCAAGCTCTGTGCTCTGGGTGGTAAAAGCTGAAGCTGTCGCAGGTGATGAGATAAGCAAGCTACGTAGTCCCCATAGTCGAAGATTGTTGATGCTTTTGGTGACACAAGTTCAACAGGAAAACGTTGTGTGCAGCCAAAGACTAGAGAGGAAGTAGTGGCGTGCAAAGCCGCTTTAATCATGTTTCTTATGCCTAAGAGAACGAGTGGCAGTGCCTCGTGCCAGGATGTGCTAGATTGGACACAGAGTGATGCTTTGAGTTGCCGGTGGAACCTTTTACCATCCCATTAGCTGCGGGGTGGTATGCGGTGGTTCGGTCGTGTTGGCAACCAAGAACGCTGAGAAGTTTGCTGTATGATCCGTCAAAGTGTGATTCTCTGTCGGTGATGACTATGCTTAGGCAACCAAATTGAGTTACCCAGCGTACTAGAAAAGCTTGTGCAACTGTCTCAGATGAGCAGCTGGCTATCGAAATCGCTTCTGGTCGACAGGTGAACCGGTCGACACAAGTGAGGAGGTACACGTGGCCTTTGCATGGTGACAAAGGTCCAACCAGGTCGACATGGACGTGCGCAAAACCAGAGTCATAAGCTGGAAAGACGACAAATGGGCTTTTAGTGTGTCGGTATACTTTGGCGCGCTGACACTAAGCATGCGCGTGCCCAAAGACGGATATCGCGATTGATGTTGGGCTATACAAAGAGTTCGGTTAAAAGCTTCTGAGATAGGCTGTGTAAAGCGTTGAAAACTAGTCGGCGCATTGTCGTAGGAAATACGGGGCGAGGAGAAGTTTGTGAAACGTCACAAAGAATAGTCCACTCAGGTGAAGCTAGTGGAACTTCGCGTAGTTCCAAAGAGGTGTTCCGTCGTAGCTTGTCTATATCGTGATCAGCTTGCTGGGCAGTAGCCATGGCAGCTACGTCGATGTTGATACCAGGCGGTAAGCTGATCAGATGAATGCGTGAATGAGCATCCGCGACGGGATTGAGAACCCCTGAGACATGCCATACATCTGTCGTGAACTGAGAAACGTAGTGTAGGTGTATAGTTTTACGCGGAAATTACTTGTCTGTCGCGCCATTGATTGCGTAGATCAATGGCTTGTGTTCAGTGAAGACTGTAAAATGTCGTACTTCGAGATAGTGACGGAAATATCTGATACCTAGGTAGATAGCGAGTAGCTCCATACCGAAGGTGTTGTAACGCGATTCGGCAGGTTGTAAACATTTTGAAAAGAAACCTAGAGGTATCCATCGATGATCGGTGAGTTGTTGAAGAACTACATCGACGGCAGTGTCTGATGCGTCCGTTGTCAAGCAGAGTGGTGCCGATGGGGCTGGGTGGGCGAGAAGCGCTATGTTGAAGATAGCGTCTTTGAGCTTCTCGAAAGACGGTCTAGCGTCGTCTGGAAAATGAAAAGAGCGTTGGTTACCGCGGAGCAAGTCAGCCATTGGTTGCATTATGCTAGCGCAGTTGGGAATAAAACGTCGGTAGTAGTTGACCAGGCCAAGGAATCGGCCTAGGAACTAGGTGCAAGATAGTACTTCAGTGCCTGGATTTTATCTGACAGAGCTTCAATGCCAGAGGAGGATATTCTGTGGCCAGGAAAGTCAATGGGGTTTTGGCCAATTTCGCATTTGTCGGGATTTGCAGTAACCTCATGTTCCCTGTGGCGGAGCTGTACGCTATCGGGCGCGTCCCCAGGTTGCGGATTGGGGAATGCCTTCCTTGTGGAGGTAGCTGAGAATAAGTCTCGGTTGCCTTGAAGGCGAGATGAATAAGCAGTCGCGGACAATCAGCAGCAGCGTCTCAGAGCGTAGGGAGTTCTGGGCTGGTCACCTGGTTCTCCATTAAAAACCACAAGTGCCCGTAGGGCGCTGTGTCAAAGCCAATGTGACCGGCTAGAGGGGTACTGACCAATCACTCCTGTAACTGGGGATGAGTATTTAACAGAGAACGGATGAACAACCTCGCTGGCCACCGGCTTCTCTGTGGACAGCTTCCGAATACACAGAAGGCGAATGAGCCATTTGGTTGTCAACGGTCTTCGTGAATCACCCCGCTGCCTTGAGGGTCAGGTCTTTAGACGAAAGGCTCGGGGTGGGGTTCCTTAAATCAACTATGCCTGGGCCTGGGCAACCGGGAAGCTCAATGCCCACACAGCACATGGAACTTTCCATCCATTCAGCTGATTCTCACTTTCTCCTTATTCTTTTTGTTATTGTTACTCCTGTGTTGTGACACTCTGGCAAACGTTTATCAGGCAAGTATATATATATATATATATATATATATCCATCTTGCGTCAAGCGTTGAAGGAGAGTGTTGAGGTGATGAAGATGTTCATCGTCAGAAGAGCTGATGATGAGAATGTCTTCTAGATAAGGATAAACGCCTTCGAGTCCTCGCGTTACCTCATGAATGAAACGCTGAAAAGTTTGAGCAGCACTGCTGAGGCTAAACGGCATTCGGAGGTAATCGAATAGGCCAAAAGGCGTGATGACTGCTATTTTAGCGATATCATCTGGCGCCACAGGTATTTGGGAATGGGCGCGAACTAGGTTGATTTTGCTAAAGCTCGACTTACGAGCTAGAGCTGAGGTTAAGTCGTGCATGTGAGGAATGGGGCATTTAGCGGGACGGTAACTTTGTTAAGTGCCATGTAGTCACCACAGGGATGCCAGTCACCGGATTTCTTCGACACCATGTGTAATGGTGATGCCCATGGACTTTTGGACGGGCAGATTATTTCCAGTTCGAGCATTTGCTTGAATTCCGCCTTCGCAGCTTTGAGTTTGTGCGGGGATAATCTGCGAAGATGGGTCGAAACAGGTGGACGCTTAGTGCAAATGTGAAGCATGACGTCTGACGTCACAGGAGGCAAGTCGTTCGGAACGCGAACGAGTTTAGGATGCTTGTTGAAAAAGCCTATGAAAGGCTGTGAAGCTTGAGGTAAGACACGAATGGGATTGATAGCAGCCATGTTGGCGCTAGTCACGATAACAATGAGCTGTGTCCTAGAGTCGATAAGCTTCTTCCTTTTAGCGTCGACGATAAGGTCGAAGTGCTGATGAAAGTCTATGCCTATGATGGCGAAAGGCACGGCTGATACTATGAAAGCTCAGG
>CALYDF020005356.1:0-14438 GCA_944474145.2 Dicrocoelium dendriticum | reverse complement strand
TGAACCAGTCACACCAGTGATGTGGTGAATGGTAGCTTACGCGTGCGAAACCGACGTGCAGCCGGTGGACTAGGGAGCCAATCATCGCCGCGTGCGCAAGTTGACCATACTTACACGCATCGAGAGGACAGTGAGAAACTTCACTGCTGTATCGTTAATCAGTTGCGCTTTTGATCCAACTTGCAACTCTGTCCCGATGCGGATGGCGCAGGATGTGATATCAGCTGCTTGGCTAAGCAAGCTGAGCAGTCGAAGCTAACAGGTGGAAAGTTAATCACATTCGGCAGGATCGAATGAATCGACCAGAATATGGTTGGGATATTGTGAATAAACTTTGGCTCTGTTTTACTCAACATAAGATGGCGCGCATGCCCCATTCTGAGGCTGATGTTGCATTCTTGATGCTTCTTCACCGCAGTTGAGCTAAACCAACTTACACTTAACTAGGTCTTTTTAAACTGGATAAATTTAATTACACTTTATTTGGTTTGTTCTGCCTACCTGAATAATCTCTTAACTGGCCACATTGCTTACGCTAATTGCGCTTATCTACAGTAATTTTGTTGCGTTTGTAGCATTTTTAAGTGACTTGTTGACATTTTTTACTTATCGCGGATTCATTGCTAACCAACTTACTTCATATGGTAATTTAGCGAAGAGTTATGCCACCGTATCTGTATGCATTATTGGATTTGCTTTATTTCATCTTGTCGTTCCAGGTGATTGGCTGTTGCTTGATATCCCCGGTGTGGCTGCGCTTGATGTGCATGTTGACAAGGTGCCTACCTGTCTATTACCCACTACCTCGTCCATACTGGCTCCAGGAGACAGTTGGTCGTTGTTGGAAAGGACGGAGTGCACGGTCCTTGGGACCGTGTTAGGCTCCAAGAGCGGTTCCATGCACTCACTGTGGAGCGGACTACAGTCCAGCCACCGCCTTGTGTGCACTTGATTCCCCAAATACAGCATGCTTGTGTTTGCCTGTGAAGGAGTGTGGGCCGGCTCCGTTGATGAAACCTGGCTCCCATCCGCATGCCTCCCGGTCTTATTCCTTCGGGTTTAGGCTGGATATGGGGGTGTGTGGATGGAGCTGTGGGTGGTGCAGCGCAAGCCATCCATGGTCCCTCTGTAGGCGCAGGCGTCCTGTGGCTGGACACATTGACAGGCAAATCCGAAACCGGATGCCGCCAACCATATTTATCACTGACGCCAACAACTTCATCAGCAGTCTGGTCATACAGGTACATCGAAATCGCGTAAAACGGATGACTGCGCGTTTTTCCATGCGGTTTACAAGCGAATTTTTGGTAAACTGAAAATGAATGTATTAGAGTGATTGACAAATTGAGAACACTGACAAATGGAGACGGCCGAATGTTCAATTAAAATAATGCGGCCACCCATTGGACAGTTTCCTGGAGCCAACGGTACTAGCTGTGATATCGGTCGGGATGGGCACGTTGTCAGCACTTGAAATGTTCGCATACAAATTTGGCATGTCGCGTGCTATAACACAACACAACCACCAGTACAGGTATGGCCCTGCGATGTGGTACATGTGTCAGGTACATCTTGGCCTGGTACTTTCTTTTCCACTCTATACTATATCCAAATTTGAACGCCCCTCAGGAGTCTTCAAGAGGCCTCAAGTTGTGTTCAGTTAGACTACTCTCTTTCCCTATGCGCTTTCAAATTTGCAGTCGAATTTCTCCGGAACCCCTCTACCCTGACCGATTTGCTTTTGAACTTCGCAGTCTGCAGTAGCACTGTTGTAGTCGGACCCCTTAGTTACACAAATGCTGTTGTAAAGTCTTTTTCATGGCGTTTTGCGTTTCGATATTTATGCTTCAAGATGTAATGCACTGTGACAAGATTAGCGACCTATGCTCCACTAGTTCTCCCTGTCACTAAAGCGCTGCTACAAATGGTTGGTTGACCCACTCGTCTCTGCTCCTTACTCCACTCATTCGATCCCTACTGCGCGTTTCAATAAGGCCGTCCAGGCTTCTGGTGTTTCATTGACTGATTGACTAAGGGCTGAGTGCACATCCGTTCAGCACAGCCGTTGTCAGCGTAACTATCAGCGACACGGTCGCAACGCGTGTTTGGCCACTGACGTCTGCAAGGTATCGCTCATGTCTGGTGGGTGCACCGGGTGAGTATTTACTAAGGTTCGCCTTTGGGTATCTGAAGTCAAATTTCCTCGAGCTGCGAACTGGATCACCTTGTGGATCCGAATCGTTCACCCTGGTTGCGTCACGTAATTCCGATCTCACTTGTCCACTTGCTTCGACTAGTATAATTTATCAGGGTCTCGTTTGGCTTCCGCATAAATACATGTTGCTCAACATGCGACATGACGTGAGCGTGTAAGGAAAACGAGGAAACAGCTCAAAAGTTATTAGTGAATAATAGGAGAATTTTTTGCGTTAATTTATCGCAGCTAAACTCAGTCAGACAGCCACCACATATCCAGGAAAGTGCTAGACAGCCGTTTCGTTTTATTGGGACTAGTCAGTAGCACCCACCTGCCGAATCCTGCTGGATTGGAATCCATGGCTCAGTGGCATAGTTCACTGGCTCGTGAAAGTAAGGTCATGGGTTCGAATCCAGCAGGATTCGGCGAGTGCACACTGCTGGCGAGTCCCAATAGGACGAAACAGCCGTCTAGCGTTTTCCTGCGATGAATCTTAATATGAACTGGTGTTGAAGCAATTCATCTTTCTGATTTCGAATTTCCCACACCTCATAAGTGGTTCATAGCTCTGTCATCTACACAATGTTGGGCTCCTGTCCTCTTCTTCCTTCTTCTGCCTATTGGCTCTCCTATCTGATGATTATAGCACCATCTCTGCTACCATTTTGTTCATCTGTTTTTTCTCATCTTATTTCCCCTTCTTTAAGCATTATTGTCATTACGACTTAGAGCATAGTAACTGGATCTACCGCCATTTGGTTCACCAATCACAGCATTCGTCGTACCAAACATCGTTTACATTCCTGTCTTCCTTTCTTTCCCGATAATGTCCTTCCAAGTAATTATACACCAGCCCATTACGCATTTATTCGATTTATACCCTCTTCATCGTCCCCGATTCCTTCCCATTTCGTCGCTGAGGAAAAAATCCGCACATACTAGTGGTTCTTCGTGTTTCCATGACCTCTATCGAACCATTGTCCGCCAGATCCATATCGTCCGGAAATGTCCTTTTCTGTAAGCACAGGTATGACGCATACATTCCGGCTGCTTCTGGTTTTCTATGACAGCTGATGGTCGTCTTCTCTCGTTATCCGCTGGCTTCATTCGCTGTCTCGTACATAAATGATCGAGGGTCCGAATCTAACATGAATTGCTAAAGCGCTGAACTTAACTGATTTGGTCACCCAGCGTTTTTCCGGATGTGCTACGTTAACTTTCTGAATGGGTTTTGCTACGACGAATATTGTAGCACTATTTCAAGATTTTCACTCTCATTGTGTACGTCAGTGAGAGACTTCCGGGAATCGCACGTCGTGTAGCGCCCTCCGAGAGTCAAAATAAAGTCTGGACAGCGATCATAGTCTGTTATTGATGAACCAGGGCGTTTTATACTGTACACAAATGGGGAATGGCTGTCTGCCGACAATGGCCGCTGCAACTTTCGTACTATCTATCGGCTTCTGCTCCGTCTTCCGTTATTCGCCTTGAGCCACGACTAGGTACAGCAGCTCCGCTTTGTATGTCTGGTCTGTCCTTCCTACGTCGTCGGTGGCTGGGTGTCCCGGCTAAACCGCTCCGCCAGTGAGCCAACCGCGCTTCCTTGCTCTGGCTTGTCGCGCGCGCCTGATTGTCCAATTCGCCATATGCTTCTAACTTCCTTTCGCTCAAGCGGCTATCCGGTAGCATACTCGCCTGCAGTCGCAGCCCGTGATTGGCCCGCATGGATATGTCCGGCTCCTCCGCTTTGCTTAAGAGACTAGCTATTACCACAGCACATGCGTACTTTCGTATTTGAAGTGCCTTTCGTTTCTGATCGTTGTTTTAATTGTCCACTTTGAGCAATTTCCATTGTTGTATGTCAACTGATCGGCTATTGTGATTCGCCTTTGTAACTTCTTGTTCTTCTCTCTATCCCCTTGTTTTGCTCATGTAACTAGACAATTTGGGTCCAGATCCATCTACTGCTAGAGCTCATCTGATGGAAAACCGTGATCAGCCCGTCAAACCCCGTCTCTTGCGACCATTGCTACCTCGTGAACGCTCCTTCTTTGATCGGATCCTCGATCTTCTCGTTGGCGATGGACCTGACAAAAGATATGCTTTGATTTGTCGGGAATGCGCGGCTCACAACGGAATGGCATTGCATGAGGAATTCGAGTACCTCGGTGAGTGTACAACCCTGTGGGATAAGTACGCTTTGTCCATCATGTCTCTGGTGGTATTTGGAAGCTCTCCAGACAATGACGCTGTCAGCTCGGAATGTGTACTCTGTAGAGAACACAGGACTTGATCGAAAATGAGGGTCATGGCATGCTTTCTTGCTGATTGTCTAGACTTTTTAAGTCAATCGAAGGAAAAAATGTAGTTTTCAAGGTTCGTTTATTCCAAGTATCAGTAGGTTATGGTCGTGTCCCATTTGTTAGAGATCTTGGATCTTATGACTCCCAACAGAACTGAGCGATGCCAATGCTGTTCCACCGTCCCCGTTTTTTAATGTTAACTTCTAAACGAAACACCAAAGAAAAAACAAGCTCGGCATGTATAAAACATTGAAAATGGACCCCCTCTCTTTCGTGTCACCGTTTTCTTTTTTGAAAAAGTTTTCCCCTACCTTTCCTCCCTTGGCTCTGATGACGCATTTGTCTGTTTTATGACTGTTGCATAAATATAATAATTATAATTATAACCAATCATAACTTCACCCGACAACGTTAACTTCCATTGGAATGTATGCCGTTGTTGCTGACATATTCGAAGCAATCTCAGTATGGGGGCTGATTCACTCACTAATGTCATGTCTAGAAAGTACTGAGAATTCGGTCAACATCTGGAGACCAAAAGACCCCATCACATCTGTCTCTCGAAGTTTGTCTGTAGTCCTATTTGTCAGTCGAATTTCCTACTCAGGCTCCGTTAGTTTTGGAGATTCCGTTGATTTAGTGAAACATGTTATGGTATCTCATTGGATGTCACGGGATCCTACATAGCCTTGTAGTGTTTGTACAATATTTGGTAGATGACACAACAATTGTATAGCCGCCTGTAGAATCCCGGCTTGCCTCATACGTTTCGTTTCCTGTCAGAAATACGTCGTTACATTGATGCGATTCATTAACTGCGGTGTGTTTCTCACCCTCGGCTAACGTGTACGGATGATGATGTTTTGTTAATCCTCTACCACACGAGTTACCCAACCCAGTGGGCCCGTTGTCTACCATCATCAGCGAATCACATGCACACCGAAGGGACCAGTTGACAGCCATCCTGCGTATGTGACCCACCTGATCTGGATTGTTCAACTGCGAGCACTCCAACACGGCATCGGTACGTTTGCTACAATATATCACCGATTGGTAGACCTCAACGTTGCTCGCTCGTGAGCACCGACGGCGACGAATGGTTCTTCATATACTCCGGTTGGGCAGCAGCCTATCTGTCAATGTTTATGTGTGTAACGCTTCGATATTGGCCAATGTTACTGTATGGATCAGGGACCTTGCCACTTCCCACTAAAATATGAGTTGATCACCTTTGATTATTAGTGCTTACAGAGTATTGCTCACATCTGATGGGAACACTGCTGGCAAGAAGCCTTTAGATACCTCGCTCAAGTTTTTGCTGAAACTCAACCGCTTATGTTTGGTAGCTCATGTTCTCGGTAGGTCCGTTGACTGCCTTCCACGTCGTACATTATACGCTGTGGATGCACCAAATTGGGCGAAGACGCGAGATGGTCGGTCCATCATGTGGCATAAAGGTATGCAGAAACTGGCCGTGCTATCTTCATACATGTGGCTCTCAGTATGGTCTACGCCAGTAGTTGGACTCTCAATCAGACATGGTAACGTTGCCCTCGGTGTATTGCATCTAAGTGCTAATATTCCCTCTTAAAAATTTTACTCCTTTTCCAAAATCCTTTTTCTTTATGTCCTCGCTACTTTGTTTCATTTATCTCACTGTCGTTGTTGATTGTTATCCTAAAGACGCGAGTTGTGACAACTATATCCACTGCACTTCAATGCCCCGAGCATGTTTGTTTGACGTAGCTGCACTGAACCCACATACTCCGCTTATGGTGCATTGTCAGGCTCTAATATTTTTCAACGATACTACCTATATTTCTGATCCACGCAGCGATTCTGCGGTGTTGCATACTATGTCCTCAATTAATAAGGAAAAAACCATACAGTATCCGTCGATGGTTGCCACTTTTAAAGACTGTCTTGCTCCTTCTTTCCCGCACATCTACTCTAGCGTTCTCGACTACACATAGAATCGTCATTTCAGCACGCCCAACAACATTTCCCCAGTGTGTTGTCGAATTACTTTGTCATCCTAAGGCGAGAGCTACTGTAGCATGTGCCAAATCTGTTTGTTTGCGGATGACATTTACAAAAGTAACACAGCTAATCTATGGCTACGTGCCCTACAGGCAGTCCGGAAATATAGGTCCAGCGGCATCCCAGTTTGTTGCATCAATGAGCACCTAATGAAAACTCAATGCGTTCTCTCCAAACTGAATCCGTCCAATCGGCACGCTGTGTAGGAGCGCAAGCATCCATGAAATTGCGCGTAAGCTGTGTCACAGTTGTCTCTTTACCCCTTTTGTCGCACCGCATGTGAACTGGAGACTCGACTGCAAACGTCCTCGTCTGACGGCCACTCTCGCGCGGCGACTCATCCGACCTCATTATCCAAAGCACAGATAACCTGACTCCGATACGACTACGGAGGTCAGTGTGAGAACAACAAGCGCCGACCTCACCAGTGTAAGGCGAGGCTGTTCACAAAGTGCACACACACACACACAGAGCAGTCAGGCTATAACTGGGCGAAATGGTGAAATTCTTGCCATTTATTTATCGGATCACTGGCTGGGCGATGGATCACGAGCATATACCGCTGTCATGAAGTTACCCTCAATACGAATCGCGTTACGTGCCTGTTAATCAGCGAGTGAGTACTTTTCATCTGTATGGTGAGTGCGGTTGTACCACTGAACAAACTGCTCGAGAACACAACACTATCCACAGTGCCAAGCGGCCAATCAACGTACGGTACGTTCGTAAGCTGATGAGATCATTTGAGAAAACTGGGAGTGTGTTCGACGCCAAAAAGACAGCGCGGCCTCACATCACCACGGCTGGCTTTTCTGCTTGTGTGGTTAATCGTGAGGTATCCAGAATCCTCGATCTGAGCATTCGTAAACTCGCCCAGCATTGCGACACCACCAGACATGCTGTCCATAGGATTTTGAAGGAAAGGAAATTCCGGATGTAAAGCGCTCGTCAAGTGCAAGTTTTAAACCCATGTGATTCGGAGAAGAGGCTTGACTTTTGCCGCAGTTTTTTGAATGTCACAGACTTCCACACAATTCTGTTTTCCGTATGCACGGTGCGGAGAAGCCACAATTTTGGGCAACGTGTAATCCACGCCGATGCAGCGCTTCACGAATACAACATGACGCAACGCTCATGGTATGGGCTGCGTTAACTTGCCAAAAGCTAGTGGGACTATGTTTTTTCCCTTTAATGTGACCGGTAGATTGTTGTTTCGCATTACGAGTGCCATACCCTTTCTAGCATCCTCGTACAAGGAAATACTGGAAAATTTTGTCATTCCGTAACTGGAAGCCGCTAAGTTATTAAGTACCGTTTGGTTGCAAGCAGATGACGCACCTGCACACTGCACAAACGGTGTGGGATTTTCTCAACCAGACGTTCCCTTTCCCTTGGATCTGGCGTTCAGCACCAGGGAGAAGATGGATGAATCTAGACTGTCGAGTACCCTTCTCATGAGATTAACATACTGGTAGCCTCTTGTTACATCGAACTCTGACTGTCTGGAATAAAAACGAATGGTTAAAACGAGATGATAGGTTTCTTGTTCTCGGAATATCTAATCAGTTAGGCACAACATGGTTTTCTACATGCCTGGTTAGGTGCGTCTTTCTGATTGAACATTCTTAAACACACAACCGTGGCTGCTGATGCTGAAAAGTTTGTCGTAAGTATATATCTCGATATGCGTAAACCATTTCACCAAGTTCAAGTGGTTAGATTGAAAACGTGTTGCATATTTTGGCATCTTGTAATTGATTGTATCTACCGACCTCCCCGATCAACCCACCATGAAACCTAGCTGCGAATGGATACTATCAACAGAGTTTCTAGCACTACCTACAAGTCCAAACTTATGTGCGAGGATTGCAAATCGCCACAAGTTAACTGGCTACTGCGTGAACTTACAATCTAAACGGGACTAGGCGAAATGGCTGCATCGCATATGTCAGAGGGCCCACCGGAAATGCCAATACTCTAGATTTAGTATTCACCACCATGAGGATCCATTGCACTCGTGCGCTCATTGACAGTCCACTACCGGGCTACGATCACAGCTAGGCGTTTGGTATCGTGAACATTGAACAAACTAAGTCACTCCAGCGCAAAAATGTAACCCACACATAACATTCAACGAATTGACTGGAATGCATTTAAGGTATTTATCTACATTATGAATTTGGAGCCAACCTTTTGAACCAACAACCCGACTATCGCTGCCGGTGACTTTGTCAACAACGTTGCTGCATGTATTGGCACTTGTGATAAGGAGCCGCGCTTATAGACAATGCGACAAACACACCACTGAACGAGGCCGAAGGCAAACTGAAGAAACTTAGGGCATCTTATTACAGAAACAACATTATCGTAATGCTACTATATAAACATTAAGCCATGTTAAATTATGGGAACGTGTGGCGCATTGAAATCTTCGTACATAAGTTTGAACTTGTAGGTAGTGCTAGAAACTCTGTTGATAGCATCCATTCGCAGCTAGGTTTCATGGTGGGTTGCTCGGGGAGGTCGGTAGATACAATCAATTACAAGATGCCAGCAAATTGTAACACGTTCTCAATCTAATGTTTTGAGCTTAGTGAAATGGTTTACGCATATCGAGATGTATAGTTACAACGGACTTTTCAGCATCAGCAGTCAATGCTGTGTGTTTAAGAACGTTCAGTTAGAAAGTCGCACCTAACCAGGCATGTAGAAAACCATGTTATGCCTAACTGATTTGGTATTTCAAGAATAAGAAACATATCATCTCGTTTTAACCATTCGTTTTTGTTCCAGACAGTCAGAGTTTGATGTACCAAGTGGCTACCAGCATGGTAGTCTTATGCGAAGGGTACTCGACAGTTTAGATACATCCATCTTCTCCCTGGTGCTAGACGCCTACGTACGTCCCAAGTCGAATAAGCTATCCAGGCTTGGCAACCCTGGTTAAAGCATCACCTCGCTACGCTCGAAAGACGCAGGGCATGGAAGATTGCCAAGTGCTTGCTGCACCTTCCGTAACCGAACGAACGCAGAGACTCGGATTGCTCAGTGGACGAAGCGGGGAGACCCGTATACCAATTACTGGGTGATCGCAGTCATGTATGCCGACACCTTGTGAAGCTCAACCGAAACATTATCTTGAGAGTTAACAGCTTAAAATTAAGCCACTACTACAGTCGTTTAGACTGTCCACAATCTTACTTCTCCCTTCGGGTTAACCAACCCCCTGAAACGCCCTTACAAATTCAGTCGTTTATGCACCTGCATCGTCCACCATCAAAACGGTTTGGGATATTGCATTCAGTTCCCTAAACTTCTGGTACAATGCGCCTACCGTTGAAACAATTGGTTGTAAGGGAATGCCTTCCTTGTAGGTTTTCGGCAGTTCTTACAAATAAGGAAGCCGAGATGCTCGAGTGATCGGCCGTGTCAAAGTTTTTTCGGTATTCCATCCCACCGTCGTTAGGGTCTTTAGTTCACGAACTTTTGATTTCATAACCTGTTCGGTATTATCGCTGCCTGTCACATCACAAAGGAATCGACTAGAGTCCGCTAGAAATTTTTTTGCATTTTCTGGATGTAGCTCTGTTTGTCCGTTATGACGACACTTGATCTCATACCTTGTCTCAGTATTACAACCTTTTAATTGCATAGCTATTGCGTTAAGGACGCTTAATGATTCTTCGCCATGCTAAGTCACTTCTCGGTGTCACTAGCGCAGAACTATTTGGCAAGGTCTATCCTCGTTGTTGTAATGCCACCGCTTGTCTCTTCATTAGTCTGTGTTAAACTGGGCAGATGTTCATTCAACTGTGCAAACTGAACCTTGACTGCTATTCGACCATATGGATTTGGCGGGATAGAGAAACCGAACCCTAGGGAAAAGGTTTCAAGTTGGGGGCGACCTACGGGAGAACGGATATCCCGAGCTATTTATAACATGACACGTAAAACCCAAGGAGAAACCATCAACCAACGTTCCTAGGGAAAAGCGAGCATTAGTCAGCCCACGGATTTAGTCGACAAATCATTGCAAGATACATATATTTACAGATTATCAACGTAATGCGCAGATTTGTCAGCGAAGTTGATGTTCGAAGCGCCCGCCGGCGTTTTTCATACCTTACAGCATTCACCTGATGCTGTTTGCTAGCACTTGCTCCAAAGCACAGCTGTGATCCCGCGATATTCGTGCAAAATGCTCTGCTTCAAATCCTCAATAGTTTCGCTTCGTTTTGTAAACTTGCTATTTCAACTAACCCCGGAGGAAGAAATGCAATGGGTTCAAATCTGGTAACCGAGCAGACCACTCTATAAGTCCTCCCCGCCAGATCCAACGGAAAGGGAACGCCTGGTTGAGAAAATCCCACACCGTTTGTGCACAGTGTGCAGGTGCGTCATCTGCTTGCAACCAAACGGTACTTAATAACTTAGCGGCTTCCAGTTACGGAATGACAAAATTTTCCAGTATTTCCTTGTACGAGGATGCTAGAAAGGGTATGGCACTCGTAATGCGAAACAACAATCTACCGGTCACATTAAAGGGAAAAAACATAGTCCCACTAGCTTTTGGCAAGTTAACGCAGCCCATACCATGAGCGCTGCGTCATGTTGTATTCGTGAAGCGCTGCATCGGCGTGGATTACACGTTGCCCAAAATTGTGGCTTCTCCGCACCGTGCATACGGAAAACGGAATTGTGTGGAAGTCTGTGACATTTAAAAAACTGCGGCAAAAGTCAAGCCTGTTCTCCGAATCACATGGGTTTAAAACTTGCATTTGACGAGCGCTTTACATCCGGAATTTCCTTTCCTTCAAAATCCTATGGACAGCATGTCTGGTGGTGTCGCAATGCTGGGCGAGTTTACGAATGCTCAGATCGAGGATTCTGGATACCTCACGATTAACCACACAAGCAGAAAAGCCAGCCGTGGTGATGTGAGGCCGCGCTGTCTTTTTGGCGTCGAACACACTCCCAGTTTTCTCAAATGATCTCACCAGCTTACGAACGTACCGTACGTTGATTGGCCGCTTGGCACTGTGGATAGTGTTGTGTTGTCGGGCAGTTTGCTCAGTGTTATAACCGCACTCACCATACAGACGAAAAGTACTCACTCGCTGATTAACAGGCGCGTAACGCGATTCGTATTGAGGGTAACTTCATGACAGCGGTATATGCTCGTGATCCATCGCCCAGCCAGTGATCCGATAAATAAATGGCAAGAATTTCACCACTTCGCCCAGTCATAGCCTGACTGCTGTGTGTGTGTGTGTGTGCACTTTGTGAACAGCCTCGCCCTACACTGGTGAGGTCGGCGCTTATTGTTCTCACACTGACCTTCGTAGTCATATCGGAGTCAGGTTATCTGTGCTTTGGATAATGAGGTCGGATGAGTCTCCGCGCGAGAGTGGCCGTCAGACGAGGACGTTTGCAGTCGAGTCTCCAGTTCACATGCGGCCCGACAAAAGGGGTAAGGAGACAACTGTGACACAGCTTACGCGCAATTTCATGGATGCTTGCGCTCCTACACAGCGTGCCGATTGGACGGATTCAATTTAGAGAGAACGCATCGAGTTTTCTTCAGGCGCTCATTGATGCAACAAACAGGGATATCGCTGGACCTATATTCCCCGATTGTCTGTGGACTATGTGTGGCTGGCGATTAAATGCATGACGGTCGGTTCCTGTTAGGTTTGACCGAGCAAACTTTTCCCATGTCAGGACAAGATCTGAAGTGATAATCTAAGGTGCAACTCCGCAAAGGTTTAATTACGGTATGTTTGACACCCTTTGTGTTCAGCATCCCCGCTTACAATTGGGTGTACCCACAAATGGTAGATTTTGAGAATGGGATATTTATTTATGACACAAATTTACTTGCACTTCGCAGCTCCTGCATGCGCAAGAGTCTTAAAGTGTCAGGAAAGGCTGGTGGAAGTAGCGAGGTTGGAAACCCTTTCTATTTTCCCTTTCTCAGTCTCCACAGCAACACAAGAGCCGTTAGATAGACCTGATTGAACAAGTGCTTCGTGGATTGGACCTATGGACCCATTTTGCGTCATCTCATAGGCATCTATCTGAAACCACACGTGCGTGCGTTGGGTTCGGCGTTCTGCTCTGGTTGTCCGACAAGTGTGAAACTCGTTGACATATCAATCCAGTTTTACAACCTTGCTCTGAACATTAAGAACGCGTAACACATACCACAGCGTATCGTTCCCCTTGCCACATTAAATGGAAGCCGCACTAGATCCACTCAGGTTTTGTCCTTGTTGAACCAGTCGATGTAGAATTGTTCTCGAACAAGGTGACTATCTGGCTTTGTTTAAGGAGATTATGTTAAGTGGGGGGTCATTTTTGAACACTCGAGGGAAAGTGGATTGCAACGCGCAGTCCTCATCTGGTCCACGATTCGTTTTGAAGTGATTCTCTGCTCTTTGTTTGTGTGCGTTACCACTTCAGTATCGTGTCCAGATTCTTGCCCCTTTTTGTGCTCAGTTGTTATACGCGGAGCGAAATGCGGTGGACTAGCTTTACTTAATCCACATATTGATAGTCGAAGGGGGAAAATCGAATAAGAACTTAAAATGTCAAGTCATGACTGGTAATTGAGAGAAATATTATCGTCGACTCAAGTTTCTTGTGAACTTAGCTTCATCCTCTACTTCCCTGGTTCTCTTTTTCAGCTTTTCGATGCGGTTACTGTTCCCACTTCAATCCTCCCCGCCGAACGTGGGTCAAAACTCCAGTGCCTTCCAACGTTGCCAGCTCCCCAGCAATTCGCACCTCATTCTCCTGTGAACCAATTGGCACTCCTTCTAGACAGCGTGACCACACACCGACCTCAGCTTCAGCAAGCGATCGAGAACGATCCGTGTCACCTGCATCTTCCACACCTAGAAATTCAAGCGGCCTTGAGGAGAATGGCGAGTTCAGCTCAGGCATGTCTGTGACAGTCGAACCCCATTCCACCTAATCCATCATTCCTCGATTGTATAGACGACTACGGTCTTCCTAAGTTTCCTCCATGTGATCATCTCACGATTCATTTTCAATCTCAATGTGAATCCCAATGACTGTCATTGTCCATAAATGCTTCCCCCTTGTCTCTCACCTGTTTACCGGATGGTTTTCCTCTGGTGTAGGTAATCATACTCCGTATTGTAAAGGCCCACCACTTAGCAGCGACCTATGGCTCAACTTGCGCATTGCATCATAAACTCATAGCCGACATTTCTTACTTCTAAGTCGCTTGCCGAAGCCTTTGGTCTAGATTTGGACAGTTGAAGGGTATCAAGCCCCTTGCCGTGCCTATTTTTGAAGTTATCTTGCTTTATCGAATCGATTCTCTGCTCCAGCCGATATGTAAGCATGGAAAGCGGTTTGTTGAGAGAAGATTTACTTGTGCGTACATAGTAGAGCTACAGACACATCTTGGTTTGATCAGAACGGAGCCACTCACTCGCCTACTTGTCCCATTCGCCTTGAGTTAACCAATACAAGGCATCTCGTTTACCACTGGTAAACCTACTGTAATCGAAAAAATCTTTGAAAGCATTCTGCGAACGCGTTTTTACTGGTCCATAGCCTAAAGAATCACATTCCTGTCTTGTAATCCGAGGACACTGATTCGAGCTTACGTAGAGGACCAAGCGACTCACTCTCGACTGTTGGTGGTTGCGCAACATCGTAGCGTCGATACTGCATACCGTCGTGCTGCTGAGCTCTTTTACCTTTTCTACCGAAATCAAAATAACAAAGTCGGCTATGGATACGGTTGGCGGCATCCGTTTACGGACTTGCCTGTCGCTGTGGCCAGCCACAGGACACCTGTGCCTACAGAGGGACCACGGGTGGCTTGCGATGCGCCACCCACAGTTCCATCCACACACCCCATA
>CALYDF020005355.1:0-14446 GCA_944474145.2 Dicrocoelium dendriticum | reverse complement strand
TACCACCCTTTTGGGACATGGATTCTCTTTTGTGGTTCGTTCATCTTGTGGCTGAGTTTTACAATCCCGGAATCACTTTCGACTTCGAAATGTAAAGCAACCTCCTGTACTATATCCGCAAGGAGGTATCAATTCAGGTTCGTGACGTCAGACCGAAAACCGCTATGAGGCTCTCAAAGAGGCCAAGTTTAGGCGAGATATGTCCTCCGAAGTAGTTCGCATGCAGCGGATTCTCGGAGATCTGCAGCTGGGCGACTTACTGCCCTCAACCCTGCCACGAGAGATGCAGCAACTCCTTGGTTCTTCAAACATGGACGAGACTTTACTGCGTGAACTATGGATACAACGGCTGCCAGCAAATATGCAAGCGATCCAAGCTACCCTGCGCTTTGTTTCGATCACCCAACTAGATAATCTAGCGGATCGATTTATTGTGCGATCACAGCCACAAGCTGTCGCCAGCAGGAGCAATGCCGTCGCGTCCCAGGGCACTTCTATCACTGGCTTACAGTCAACTATATATGCCATCAAGCAGCAGTTGCGACACTTAGTCGCCAGGTTCAAAAGCTTACTATGAACCGTCGTCGTCATAGCCGCTCAAAATCGCTCTGCAAACATTCTAAGTCTAGCAACAGGCAGGCTTGCTGCTGGTGCCATCAGCGTTTTGGTACCGCAGCTCATAAATGTGTAAATCCACACAACTTAGCCGAGCAGCGGAGACACATTTCGGCCGGTCCGTAACGGCGACAGAACCGACCGGCCAACACCAAAGTCGCCTCATCCGCCTTAGAGCGTTAACTTCCGGCACCGAGTTTCTAGTCGACACAGAAGCCGAAGTTAGCGTTATACCCCGTAGCCCAGATGAGGTCATCCCACCATCGCCGATCACTCTGCGTGCCGCCAATGGCACACCAATCGCAACGCTCGGCAAAAGTCTGCCAACACTCGATTTAGGCCTCCGGCGAACCTTCCGCTGGCCTTTCATAATCGCTGCCGTGCCTTTCACCTCATAGGCATAGACTTTCTTCAACGCTTCGACCTCATCGTCAACGCTAAATGGAAGAAGCTTATAGACTCTAGGACACAGCTCAGTGTTATCGGGACTAGCGCCAACGCGGCTACTATCACTCCCCTTCGGGTCCTACTTCAAGCTTCACTACGATTCATAGTACGTTCAACAAGCATCCTAAACTCGTTCGCGTCCTTAACGACTTGCCTTCGGTGAGGTCGAACGTCATGCATCACATTTGCACTGAGGGCTTACCTGTTACGGCCCGCCCTTGCAGATTAGCCTGAACAATTTCAAAGCTGCTAAGGCGGAATTCGAGCAAATGCTCGAACTGGGAATAATCCGCCCGTCCAAGTCTATGGGCATCACCACTACACATGGTACCGAAGAAATCCGGTGACTGGCGCCCATGTGATGACTACAGGGCACTTAACAAAGCTACCGTCCTGGATAAACACCCCATTCCGCACATGCACGACTTGACCTCAGCTCGAGCTGGTAAGTCTATCTCTAGCAAAGTCGACCTAGTTCGCGCCTACCCTCAGATACCTGTCGCGCCAAACGACATTGCTAAAACAGCAATCATCACGCCGTTCGGCCTATTCGAGTACCTCAGAATGCCTTTCGGCCTCAGCAACGCTGCCTAAACTCTTCTGCGTTTCATTCATGTGGTAATGCGAGGACTCGAAGGCGTTTATCCCTATCTAGATGACATTCTCATTGCCAGCTCTTCTGACGAGGAACATTTTTATCACCTCAACGCTTCTTTCAACGCTTAACGCAGCAGTTGTTTACCGTCAACCCCGAGAAATACGAGCTTGGCCAAAGGTCCATCGAATTTCTTGACCAACACATATCCGCCCCTGGTATCGAAGCTCTGCCAGATAAAATCCAGGCACTGAAGGAATATCCTGCTCCCTGTTCTTTCAAACAGTTTCGCCAATTCATTGGCCTGGTCAACTATTATAGACGCTTTAATTCTAACTGCGCGAGCATTGTTCAACTGATGACCGCGTTGCTTCGCGGTATACAATGCTCTTTTTATTTTCCAGACGACGGTAGACTGTCTTTTGAGAAGCTCAATGACGCGATCTTCAAAATTACGCTTCTCGACACATCTGTACCACTCTCCCTGACAACTGACGCATCCGACACTGCCGTCGGTGCAGTCCTTCAACAACTCATCGACCATAGACGGATACCTCTAGGTTTCTTCTCGAAACGTTTATAACCTGCCGAATTGCGTTACAACACCTTCCATCAACGTTAGAACCTCTTGTCCAGATGTCAGCCGACGGTTAGGTGAGTACAACCACGGATTTCCAAGGTGAAAAACCTGCTCATGAACCATGGAGAAACTTCCAACAGCATATCATCCTTTCTTCAAAACCACAGAGCAGCGCACCTTGTAATCGTACGATTTGTATCTACATGCATGCGTCAAGGTAATTGCTTACAATAAACACGGCATCCCGTCCATTTAGAATGCACATAACGGAACTGGAGGTAACGGTAAGCAAATACATTGGGTAATTTCATCCCGCTGCCACGACGGTACGCTGCGGCGGACACCGATGTAACTTGTACATAACAAGTCGCCGTTGCCATTTGAGAACGTTCCAAATGTTTCTCCAAGTCTTTGACACCGTTATACTTTGCCCTAGCAATAGACCTGAGCAACTCTCCGCCATCCACGCTCATAGTGGCAGCTGCACCGCCAACTGTGTTACCCTGGTGGGTTTTCGCCTGGCAAGCGTTCTCCCTATAAAAAGCCACAAATGTCCGCTTAACAACACTGCAACGTGGCGGATGTGACTCGCCACAAAATAAAGTCACAGCTAAGCATTTCACACTGACGCAGTCCTCAGCCTTCTACATCGAACCTGTGCAACTAATTCTGCTATGAAGAATGCTTTGTTGGAGCACAGATCATCTCCGTCTCGTAATGGTTATTGGTTGCAACAAAACCTTGTTTAGGTTCCTGTGCTCACGGATCACTACCTGGCGAAATTACCCCCAACTTGTGTTTTGACGGATTTTTGCGCGCCACAGCGCCATAATGTCCCTGGGTCTGACTATTACCTGACAGTATGCTCACTCATACGGACAACATCTTTTCTTTTATAACTTTCATTAAAACGAAATGTTTTAACATTCCACAGAAGCTATGCTTGCATGCATATTTGATCACGCCTTTACAGGTGTGTCTCGTTTTACCGAGAATATACTATTTATTTATTTATTTATTTAAAATAACATCATATACAGCTACCCTCATGCATCCTGCTTCATATTGTATTAGCTTTCCTTAGACTAACTAATTCCATGAAAAGTTTCCACCATTGCGCACTTGTCACCCTTGACAACGTTGCTAGGTTACTTCGCTGCAATGTTCAATTTGTACCACAGAACTTGGGGACCGTCGAGTCCGCCAATCGCGGGATTTTGAACACGGTCTGTTTATCTCAGGACAACCGGTTTCTGAGTTCTCTAAATGTATGGGTTTTAGTGGGGTAATTTTTGCGAAACGTGTTTCTAATGAGGTCAGTATTTCCAAAAAGCTGAAAACTGTATTGTATATTAATTATTTACAAAGAGGAATAAAAGTTTAGGAAGTTAATATATAACAATAAGCAGCCGATTAAAAAGAAAACAGTATTTAAAAATCGTTTATGGAAGGTCGCTCTATGTCTCCTGAAAAGGAAGGAAGCGCCAGCATGTATAGTAAACTTTCCAAGATATAGGAGAGTAAATGTGTAGCATATGGTTAATTTAAGTAAGGATTAGTTTGTAAAGGAGGTCGCATACGGAAATTTTAACCGTGTAATCGAAATAGTGAAGAGAAGCCTCATTAATCGTTAGATAATGGACTGTGTGTGTAAACATGGAATGTACTCTCAAACGATATGTATGTAAATAATTTATATATATATATGTATACATGTAAATATGGTACATATATGAATATATATGTAAGCATTTATAGTTTAATGAAGTTAGTAAGGGATATTGGTATGCTCAAAGAAAGAAATGCATATGTTAATTAATGTTTGTGTGTAAGTCTATCTACTCTTGCATGTTTGATACATAATACATGCAAAATTGGAGATTGAAGAAATTTCCGGAATGTTATGTCGCAGGAAATAAAAATTATGTTTAATTACGAATGGTTTTGTGGTATACAATTGCGAATGCAGCGAAACGTTATAGTTAAGATTTGAGACCACAGCGGTTTTGTATTGTGATCATTAGCATTTTCCCTCTAGGTGTACTAAATGGAATGGTCTTGATTCACGCAAGAAAATATGATTTTGCATGAAGTACTGTTGTGTAAACATCGAAGTCGATGACTACTAATTTCTGTGCTTGTGGTTTTAGGCGGAAAAGGGGTTCTTTAACCCTTTAAAATGGTCTGAAGAATATTGCCTCGGGAAGGGTGACGGAGTTAATCTGTTGTATTCGGTGAAGTATGGAAGATGGATTTCGGTAAATGTTACCGCACTAGATAAATAAGCTGTAGTGCTCTGTGTGCATTAACCGTAACTGAAGACGCAGCGGGTTTTACGTTACTTGTTTACAAATGTATAGGGTAACCCGCTGCTGGTTAGAATAACATAATGCATTGCATCGGAGGTTGATCTGGCGCAACGTATTGTCAGTAGAATGGGATGCAATGCGCTTAGCTGCATCGTACGGATGCACGCAATGCGTTTGTAATCCGGCGTATTCTTGTATCGTGTGGACAGAGGGACGCTCAAACCATATGAAAATATTCTCGTCTAAGTAGGGAGCGTTGCTAACGCTCATCACCCACCAAGCGAGAATACTGAAAAATGGTTCCTCAAAGGTTGTTACAGGAGGAAGTGAGAGCGCAACAGGTTGGACACTCCAAAGGCGAAGTAAAAAAACGAAACAAGGTTTACGACGAATTCAGGGGACAGTGGCATGTTGGTCGTTGAATATAACTGCGTAAGGTGAACTTACCACGTTCTTAATGAATGAGCATGTTGTTCGCATGCCTTGCAATGTTGCGTCACACGACATGATGTAGGAATTCGGCCATATATTGTCTGAAGGTTACGGAACTACCAACTAAACCTGTGAGCTTGTAATCGACCGCAAGGAATTTGCAGGCTTTGCAAGTTTCCCATGCGATGTGGGACGACAAGGCACAGTGACAGGGGGTTGCCCTGAAAAGGGCCGTTTCTTTGTTCTCCAAGGAATGTGAAATGTAGACAAACTAGAACGCGCAGGAAGACCGGACCCGGTGCTATGGCAGGAGACGGCCAATGCAGGAACGTTACAGGGGGACCGAGGGCGGTAATCAGGACGGCGGAGTGCGGTAAAAGTGTACTATGTCGGTGAAAGCGCAGTCACCATGCAAATTAAATCCTACCCTTGGCACGCAGTTACTGAAACCAGATATAGCGGTAGCAGTCGGCGACCGGAGGGCCGGAGGCCGCGATAAGCTGGACGGTGGGGTCGCGTACGTGGAGATAAAAGACAGTGGCAGGGATCATTTGGACGGCGGCGCACGTTATTTTGGCTGCGGAAGTGCTGTAACTGATGACATGAAAATAAACCTGGAAGTAGATTTCACAGCTGAAGCATATTGCTGTGGCTTTACGTTTGAAAGGCGCATAGGCAGCGTTAAGTAGGATGGCTAAGAGCGGCGCATATCAGTGTGGCTCTCAAAGGGAAATGATCATGGATACCAATGGTACCTTTGAATAAATTAATAAATAAACAGTTTATTCTTGACTATGCGTAGCACGCCCATAGATGCGTGATCGGATATGTACAACTGTACAAACATTTTATGGCAACTGTAACAGTGCCAGTAGAAAATTTTCATATGTACAGGATTGGAACTTGTTGTGCAACAGAAAACATGCGCTTTCAGTATCTTGTAACCTTGGATTTTATGGTTGTTTTAACCTTCGAAACGTCCATTTTTTTACTGACTGCACGTCCGTGGTCACAAACGGTTTTGGTGAGTTCCTCGCTGCACGTTCCTCGCCCTGTCTGATTCGTTTCTTATTCTTGTAGCCTGTACAATATACGTTATGTTTAGTCGCCTCCGACTTCTATACTGTCGCATTTGACAAGTCTTTTGTGTCATTGCTTACCGACTAGTATCCCAGGCTCCGCCCGACAACTGGTGACCCCCTGTCAGGAACACGCCGCCCGCCATTTTGCATTTTCATTCTGGTGAGCTCGTTCCAGTGATTTTGTGATTCATTACTTGTGATCATATTGTTTTCTCACCTACCACATATTTTAGCTGCTTTTTGTAATGGATAATCTAGAGGATAAGCGGTCTCCATGCGCGGTTAACGCCGTTCAGCCTGCCATGGTCAATTCGGTTGCATTGGCCCTGCTTTTTGGGAGAATGATCCTTTATTATGGTTTTGCATTTAGAATCCGCATTTTATATTCGTAAGATTTCTTCTGATTCCGCCATGCATAATCAGTTAGTATCTTGCCTTCCTTATAGTATATCCTCGCAGGTGAGAAACGTCATACTTTACCCCCTCTAGTAATGAAATTCGAGACACTTAAACAGGCTATTATTCAGCGAATCACGCCTTCTGACAAGGTCCGTCTGCGGCAGCTAATTAGTGATCTGCAGCTCGAAGATAGGATGCCCTCAGCCTTGTTGCGCGAAATGCAACAGCTCATCGGCACGTCCAACATGGACGTAGGGATTCTCTGCGAGCTGTGGATGCAACGCCTTCCGGAAAGCACACAGGCTATCCTTGCAGTAGCAAGTGACTTGCCCATAACAGCAATTGCAGATCTAGCAGACCGCGTCATCGAACGGCACCAGCCAGAGACTGAAACCAAAGCACCTAAGCAGCTTTGCGCTGGCGCAACCACGACAGGCGCGAATAGCCCTCCGTCGGCAGTAGACGCATTATCATTGCAGATAACGTCGCTTCAGCGCCAGATCAAAGAACTCGCCTTAAAACGTAAGCACTGCAACCGCTCTGGATCATCGCACCGTCGCACAAAACCTGATGCCTCAGGTTACTGCTTTTACTACTCGCGTTTCGGTACTAAAGCCCGTAAGTGCGTACAGCCGTGTAGCTACTCCGTTATAGATGATCCGCCACGCCGGGCCGTAATGGCCACGAATGTCGGCAAAGCCCGAAGTCGTCTCATCTACATTAGGGATTATGACTTCCATACCCAGTTCCTAGTTGATACCGGGGCGGAAGTCAGTGTCATTCCCCCTATGCCAGGTGAGCCTACCACTTCTCTGTTGACAAGTCTCAGGGCCGCCAATGGCACGCCAATAGCCACCTATGGTCATCGGTCACTTACCCTGGACCTAGGTCTTCGGCGCACTTTCCGCTGGGTATTCACTGTCGCTGCAGTCTCCTTTGCCATCATCGGCATTGACTTTCTCAGGCATTTCGACCCCTTAGTCAATGCAAAACGCCAGATGATAGTCGACACTGCAACAAAACTCAGCGTACGTGGCAGCACTGCCGATGTCACATCTCTATCCTCGGTCTATGCATTTCCCCAGACCTCGTCAGCCTACGCTAACCTTCTTTCCCAGTATCCCAAGCTCGTCCAGTCAATGAACGCAGCTTTGCCCGTGGCAGCTCAGGTCACGCACCACATACGGACGAATGACCCACCTGTGTTATGCCGTCCACGCCGACCATCGCCTGAGAAACTAAAGGTAGCTAGGGCGGAGTTTGAGCACATGCTTGAACTTGGAATAATCCGCCCTTCCGATAGCCCTTGGTCCCCGCCCCTGCAGATAGTCCCCAAGAAATCTGGTGACTGGCGCCCTTGCGGTGCTTACCGCGCACTCAATCGCCTAACCGTCCCAGATAGGTATCTCATCCCACACATCCAGGACCTTACCGCATGCCTCACAGGTAAAACGATCTTCAGCAAGATTGATCTGGTTCGCGTCTATCACCAGATACCTGTGGAAGACAATGACATTCCTAAAACTGCCGTCATCACTCCTTTCGGTTTGTTTGAAGTTTTAAGAATGCCAGTTGGACTGTGCAACGCCGCACACACCTTCCAACGCTTCATCCACGATGTCACTCGTGGCCTTGACTTCGCATATTCCTACCTCGATGATATCTTAGTAGCCAGTTCATCGGAACAAGAGCACCTCGAGCATCTTCGAACTCTCTTCCAGCGCTTGACCCAACACGGTGTCACAGTCAACCCGACTAAGTGCGAACTCGGCAAATCAACGGTAGAATTTCTAGGCCACCTCGTTTCATCGTCTGGTATTGAAGTCCTTCCTGATAAGATCCAGGCAATCAAGGACTTCCCAGCTCCGATGTCGTTCAAGCACCTCCTTTGAGTTTGTGTTTCGGTCAACTACTATCGATGCTTCATTCCGCGCTGCGCTCAGCTCATGCAGCCACTGACTGACTTACTCAGAGGAAATGAACGTAAGTTCGCTTTCCCTGTCATCGCACAGGCAGTCTTCGCCGAGCTCAAGGATGCTATCTCCAACATAGCCCTCCTTGCTCATCCGGAATCGACTGCGCCGCTTTCTATTACGACTGATGCCTCAGACGTCGCGGTACAAGCCGTCCTCCAACAACACGTTGATGGGCAATGGCAACCCCTCGTGTTCTTCTCCAAGCGCCTGCAGCCAGCGGAATCCCGCTACAGTACGTTTGGCAGAGAACGGCTCGCCATTTACCTAGCGATACGCCACTTCCGGCGCACACTTGAAGGCCGCGCTTTCACGGTCTACACTGACCACAAGCCCCTCATCTTTGCCTTCAACTCGGCTTCCGACAAATACTCCCCACGGGAAACAAAACACCTAGACTTTGTCACGCAGTTCACTGCTAACATACGTCATGTCTCAGGTGTCGACAATCCCGTGGCCGACGCTCTCTCACGCGTCAACCTCACTCTCCAGTCGTTGCCTACCGTCGACCTTGCCGCAATGGCATCGGCTCAGGCTCAAGACGAAGATATACAGCGCACTCTGCAGTCCACTTCGCTGCATGTGCAACCTGTTCCTCTCCAAACCACGGAAGGAACCATCCTTTGTGACACTTCCACAGGTTGTCCTAGACCTCTCGTGCCCGTCTCCTTCAGACGCACAGTCTTTGACGCACTGCACTCACTATCACATCCTGGTGTCCGTACAGCTTTGAAACTGGTCACCGAACGTTTCGTTTGGCCACGCGTAAACAAAGATGTTCGTACCTGGGCTCGCGCCTGCCTTCAGTGCCAGCGCTCCAAAGTACATCGTCACACCCGCAGTCCTCTTGGTTCATTCACTGCCCTGGACTCTCGGTTCTCGTATGTACACATAGACCTGGTAGGTCCATTGCCGCCGACACGCGGATTCGTATATATTCTTACATGTGTCGACCGCTTCACCAGGTGGCCAGAAGCCATTCCGGTGACAGACTGCACAGCTGAGACTGTTATCCGGGCCTTCTTGGACCGGTGGGTCTCGCACTACGGATGCCCATCCACCATCACAACCGACCGAGGAACGCCTTTCGAATCTTCACAATTCGATACGTTCTGCAACTTTTTAGGTTGTCGCCGCATTCATACCACAGCCTATCACCCAGCAGCCAAAGGGTTGGTTGAACGTTTCCATAGACAGCTTAAAACCTCGCTCTGCGCCTCCTCCAACCCTAGCTGGAGCGAAAACGTTTCGCTCGTTCTCTTAGGCATTCGCAGCAGCATCAAAGCTGACTTGCAATGTGCACCTGCAGAGCTGGTTTACGGCACGACGCTCAAGTTACCAGGAGAATTCGTCTCACCTCTCACACCGTCGGGTATGCCTCCGCCTAACTTTGCGTCCTCCCTAGCTCAACGCATGCGTTCACTACGCCCGACCCCGCCTCGTGAACACACTAGAGATGTGCAAATGCACAGCGGACTCTCTACCTGCACTCACGTCTTCCTCCGCACCGACGCGGTGCGGCGCCGTCTCCAGCCTCCCTACACTGGCCCTTTCAGAGTTCTGCAACGGACTCCGAAACATTTTACCTCCAGCCTTCATGCTCTTCTGCCGTATGTCACTCTTAAACCTCGCTTGCCTGTTGACTTCCTCAACAAAGCTGTAGGTATCCATTAGCAGACAAACGTCTTAATACTATGGCTACAGCAGCCACTGATTCATTCTTTCCTAGAGACACTATCTCTGCTTACCAGCAGCTAGTCGCCATAGCTTCCACTTAACTCTGCGGATATCCGGAGCTCGCTCACTCTTACAATGTTCATTCTCTTGGATTGTTTGCGTCACAGCTTAGCTGATCTGTTGACCTATCACTTACCTTCACTGGCCCATAGATACACTCATCGACCCTATAGGCATACACTAGTGACAAAGCGTCCGATTGGAATAGCTGCATCTGGCGACTGAGTCATTCCTAGCGCCAACATCTGTCGGTCGTCATAAATTCGGCATTTCTCTTCAGAAGTAGCTAATGGCCATCGGCCCCATGCATATGCGATGATCCAGTGCTTGTTAGGAGCCACCCCGTATCTGATTAACCTCTACTCCTCTAGAATATCTGCATCCAGTCCCTCCGCTGCCCTGCCACCAATTAATCTTTAAGACTCTCTCGCAGCAACCTATTTATTTTCGCTTATTATGCCCCTCTCTCGGATTACACTAACTACGTGCTGTTCATGCACCTGACAATAACTACCAACATTCTAACTCTCTTTGCTCTATCCCCACGCAACTATCGACTCATATCAAATGGATACTCGTACCTTACTTACTGGTGCAACGCTCTTGTCCCTACGCAGGCGATAGCAATCCACCTATACGGCTAATGATTCTATAGGATACTCAAAAGACATTTTCAGCATAATTATTGTTGCACAGTGTACATGCTTTTGTCTCCAGCCCAAATGTTATAACACAAGACACTAACAATATTCAATTCCATGCCTGTTCTTGCGGTCTTCTCTCGGTTGTCTCCCACTTTCCCTTTTCTCTGAGGTCCGGGACATCTTGGAGATCTGGGATTGGACTGAGGAACAATTTTGCCCAAGACGGACGGAACAACCCACAAGGACTGACATGGAGGATAGTAAAACTCCGCAAGGACCAACCTACAATCATCATAACCCTTGTCCAGTATGGAGAACTGGACACATCCTCATACTCCCATACATTATACATCTGAAAAATCTGAACAGCGGAAAAATTGAAACTTTTGCTCACCTGGACATACAACAAGAAGAAAAATCGCGATGTCCCTCTCCTCCAGCGACCCCAAAAAATCATGGCGACCCAGAGCAAAATACCCGTCCAACTAACAGAGGAAATTAGAAGCCATTACCCCGCGAAAAACCGAATGTGAAACCAGTCGTCAAGCGGCTTTGCCAGTTCAACATTAATGTTCAAAATGCTTTACGGCAGTGTTGCAGGACGTGGTGGGTTTTCGCCTGGCAAGCGTTCTCCCTATAAAAAGCCACATATGTCTGTTTAACAACACTGCGACGTGGCGGATGTGACTCGCCACTGAATAAAGTCACAGCCCACAACTACATACTGGCAAGTCGACTAGATTCACATATCAACTCCTCTTGACACCGTTTCAACTATACACGATTGAACCCGGAGTATCGTCGTGATACACAACAGTTTTAAACCTTGATCATGCTTAAGTTGGTGCGTCTCTATGAAGCTGAGAATAAACTATCTATTTATTTATTTTACCACGAACATACCACCAATTTTCTACTATTGCTGTCACGGTTGCCATAAAATATTTGTACAGTTGTACATATCTGATCATGCCTCCATGGGCGTGCCTCGCATAGTCGAGAATAAAGTATTTATTTATTTATTTATTTATTTATTTATAGAATGGTCACCGAACAACGGTGTCCATCGACCGCCTCAAAGTGGCTTTCTTTGACGAGCCACTTGCAGCCCATCCTGATGCTCTCGCACAAGCACCCGCACCTGTGGTGACTTCCCAAGCACTGGATAACCCGGAACCCTCTGTACCCCTTGAATCGCAACCTATCCCGCCGCAACCCCAGGCAACCGACCGACGCGGTAGACATGTCAAACGTCCGGTCCGTTTTTCGATTTTGTAAGCGTTTGCTATTTCCATTAACACGCCTTTTTCGTCTTTAGTGGTGATCCTGCGTCTCATCCACAAACGTTTTACAAAATCGACAAAAAGAACCCAAAACTTTTTGAAAAACTAAAAAGCGTATTTGCTTTTATCATACATGCCATGTTCCCTCTCCGGCGTAGAGCCACTTCCCCGACCCTTGTCAGCCCCCTCTGAGTTCTACCTTCCAGAATCTCAACCGCTGGAACTGCTCAGGCAACCCTCGAGTGACTCGCCAACCGGCTCAACGCAACCCTGGAGTGACTCGCCAGCCGTCCCAAAGCCCCCTTCCTCATCCAAGGAGCAGACAGTTGCCCTCGACCGCAGACACCCATGAACGGATTGGTCCCAAAACGCCGCCCAGGCATTGCCGACGAAGACGCCGGTTTCCTTCGTGGGGCGAGGACGCCCGCATACCTTCGTGGGACGAGGACAGTGGACTAAAGTGCGGTGGGAGGAGTGACACCTCCCAAGCGCACCGTCGGGTCTGCAGCAAAGGGAAGGTCCTGTCGGCCTTTTTTCTGGACTAGCCAGTTTTTTGCAGTCCGACCTGCCCGCCCCGACGGCCCACCGATGATGCACTCTGGTCCACACGATCGCCATAAATAATAACTAACAAAAGCCTGGACCCAGCGAAATCTGCTACACAACCCACTTTGGAAACTCTTACTCAAGCCTCTGCAAATATTCGCATCCCCTCACCTTCCATTTTCCCCACTAACAGCTCTTTCGAAGGCTTCCATCCTTCAGCCTTCTAGGGGAGGCCCTTGTAGTACAACAGAAAACATGCTCTTTCAGTATCTTGTAACATTGGATTTTGATGGTTGTTTTAACCTTCGAAACGTCCATTTTTTATTGACTGCACGTCCATGGTCACAAACCGTTTCGGTGAGTTCCTCGCTGCACGTTTCTCGCCCTGTCTGATTCGCTTCTTATTCTTGTAGCCTGTACAATATGCGTTATGTTCAGTCGCCTCCGACTTCTATACTGTCGTATTTGACGCCTTACGTGTCATTGCTTACCGACTAGTATCCCAGGCTCCGCCCAACAAACTGTACAATAGTGAAAATGCGAAACAATACTTTTGCTGCCATGAGATACGGGACCCCAGCTAATAATAGATTGAGAATCCTGAATGATCCATTGGACGGTAATGGAAGACTACGCTCAAGAGATATATGCCAATAGGGTGAGTTCTTGCGCAAGTAAGGCAAAGGTCAACATATCGTAGGAAGTAAAAAGACGACAGTAGATGCAGATGTAGAAGTTCCAGTGTAACGAAGCTATCTAGAATTGTGACGCTAGTTGACCTGCCAGTGTGAAGTTATGGGCTGTGAATTTATTCGGTGGCGAGTCACATACGCCACGTTGCAGTGTTGTTAAACGGACATTTGTGGCTTCTTATAGGGAGAACGCTTGCCAGGCGAAACCCCACCACATCCTGGAACACTGCCGCCAATCCATTGAATGCCAAATTGTAACTGGCTATGTTTCTTGTTGAACGTTTTTTTGCGCGGTTATTCGCAGTCATGTTGTGTCCCATTATTCTGCTGGCTGATGCATTAGCTGGTTGCCTATTGCGTTCCTAAGTCCTGTCCAGTTGTAGGTCGGGTACTAAGCATCCTTTTTGAATATGCTGTGTTGATCCTTTGTAGAACCACATGAAGTCTTCTCTGATTATGTATATTTGCCGGGGAGCGAAATTTGTGTCCAGCTAACCTCACTGGACATCGGTGGTTGGGTGCAGATGGTTAGAATGGAAGGGAAGCCATGGTCCAGATAAGTTCTTGTTGGTTATTTCGTCCTATTCCAGACGGAGGCAGTTCCTCAGTTCAATCCCGAATCTCTCGGATGTTCACGACCTCAGAGAAAAGGGAGAGAGGAACAGGCCGAGAGACGACCAAAAAGGACAGTCAATGTACCTAGCATTAAATAAATAACTAAATAAATAAATAGTATATTCTCGGTAAAACGAGACACACCTGTAAAGGCGTGATCAAATATGCATACAAGCATAGCTTCTGTGGAATGTTAAAACAGTTCGTTTTAATGAAAGTTATAAAAGAAAAGATGTTGTCCGTATGAGTGAGCATACTGTCAGGTAATAGTCAGACCCAGGGACATTATGGCGCTGTGGCGCGCAAAAATCCGTCAAAACACAAGTTGGGGGTAATTTCGCCAGGTAGTGATCCGTGAGCACAGGAACCTAAACAAGGTTTTGTTGCAACCAATAACCATTACGAGATAGGGATGATCTGTGCTCCAACAAAGCATTCTTCATAGCAGAATTAGTTGCACAGGTTCGATGTAGAAGGCTGAGGACTGCGTCAGTGTG
>CALYDF020005354.1:0-14456 GCA_944474145.2 Dicrocoelium dendriticum | reverse complement strand
ACAGGGTGTGAAACGGGATTAAGAAGGGGAACAAACGCATAAAACCCCAGTAAGCGTCAAGTTCAAGTTCAAATGGGACCGGAACAGTAGCATAAATCCCCGTGCATGTATCTTCCGTGACGCGTCGTTAATCCAGGGTAATATTCGTCCGCGATAATTGGAATCCAGAAGAGTCAGATCAGCGCGCGCGAATCACACCACGGTCAACCAATTAATACCCACGCGACCTGCATTGGCAGTCCCCGCAGCACCGGTCGCATGTAATAAGAAACGGAAGTACGAAAGTAGTAAGAGCGTTAAGAATCAAGTGATAGATTTAATAATTCAATAAGGCGTATAAGCTAGGATGTGAAGGGGCAAGTTAAGGACTGAAGACCAAAAACATCAAGTCGATCGAACTCTTTCACCATTGATGCCAATACCACATTCTCCTGCAGTGTGTTCCAGGAATCCACCACTCACCGTGATAAACAAAAGTGCGACCGGACACCATCCGGTCGAGGTTTGTGTCGCTTCATTGAGTGACCTCGGACAGATGGATGCCGAGCTGGTTGGAAAAGCCCAGATAAATCGGGTCCGATTTTACCGGTAATTATCAGATAGGTCTAGACTAGGTCCGCCTAGATGTGACGATAGGCATTGGAACATCCTCAGCGCAAAGTAGTCTTTTCTGTGTAAGAATGGTTTCCGTAGGTCCGAGGACCAGTTTGGTTCCCGACTCTCAACACTCTCCACTAATCCTGATCCCTGACTAAGCAGAAGTGGACAAGCCTGGATGCAGTATTCAAAGTGGGGCCTGACAACGCTGAGGAACTAACCTAAACAAGACTAGGCGGGGCCCGTGATAGGTCCAGAATCCTCCGCAGATCATCCACAAATTTCTGAAACCCTTGCACGTAGCTGCTCTGCCGCTTTCTCTGGATTTAAGACTTCTGAAGGACAACGTGACCCCTAGGTCTACCAATAAGGTAACATGGTGGAGTTCATAACCGCCAAGCAGATAACGCTTTTAGGGGCTATTTGATCCTACTCGTAAGATGGAACACTTTGAATAGTTTATGGGCAACTGCCACAGAGCAGCCCAGTCCCAAAGTTTATCGAGGGCCCGTTTCAGAGTCTGGGGTCAATCGAAGTCAGACACTGTGCCAACACTTTAGGTCATCTGCAAACATGAGAGATGGTACATCCAGCAGTTCGGGCAGCTCGTTGACATACAAGGTAAATAAAAACGGGCCAAGCACCGAACTCTGAGGGATCCCACTGAAAACAGACTGTCGGAATGACAGACTAGACCCGACACGAACACATATCACGCTCCCTTCCAGAAACGTGCTGATCCATTTTAGTACACCCCTGGATATTCCATAGGACCGAAGTTTCAAGGAAAGGCGAGAATGTGATGCAGTGTCGAACGCTATGTCCAGTAGCACTTTAATCGATCCAAGGTATCATTGGATCAGAGAAAATTTGACAACAGTCAAATTTCGCTTCACATGTTTATTCAAACACCTATTTTCCACAATATTTCAGCCAGAAAACTCAATCAGTATGGCACGCCAATACACCGAGTTACCGCGTAGAAGTCACAGTTAATCATGTTCCCGCTTCAAGTTCAAGCGGGACTGGAACAGTAGGATAAATCCCCCTGAATGTTCCTTCCGTGGAGCGTCGTTGATCCAGGGTATTATTTGTCTGCGATAACTTAAATCCAGAAGAGTCAGATCAGCGCGCGCGAATCACACTACTGTCAACCAATTAATATCCACTCGACCTGCATTAGTAGTCCCCGCTGCACCGGTCACGGGAAATAAGAAAGAGAAGTAGGAATGTAATAAGAGCGTCATGAAAAAACGTAATAAATTCTATAATGCAGTAAGCCGAATAAGCTAGGACGCGTGGTGGGATGTTAAGAATCGAAGGCCAAGCACGTCAAGTCGGCGTTCGAACTCTTTCACTGTTGGTGCCAATACCACGTTCGCGGGCCGTGCATTCTAGAAATCCACCACTCGGCTTGATAAACGAAACTCCACCCGGACTCCATCTTATTGAGGCTTGTGCAGCTTCATCGAGTGACCTCGGAGCGATGGAAGCCGAGCCGGTTGGAAAAACCCAGATAAATCGGGTCTGATTTTACCGGTAAGTACTCGATAGGTCAAGACTAGGTCGCCTCGACGATGACTATAATGCATTGCGAACCTACCCAGCGCAAGTAGTCTTTCTGGGTAAGAATGGTTCCGTAGTCCATGAACAAGTTTGATTCCAACTCTCAACACTCACTCCACCGACTTCCTGTCCTTGACCAAGCAAGAGGGACAAGCCTGGATGCAGTATTCCAAGTGTGGCCTGACAACTGCTGATAATAACCTAACAAACGTAGCCCCCGTGATGGTCTCGAATGCCTTGCGGAGCATCCACAACATTCGGAAACCATTGCAAGTAGCTTTCCTCCAGTTCTCACTGGATTTAGTTGCTGAAGACCACGTGACCCCTAGGTCTACCAATTGGGAAACATGGTGTAGTTCATTACCGCCAAGCAGATAACGCCTCTGGAGCTATTTGGCAGTATTCATTAGATGGAACACTTTGCATAACTTTTGGGTAGCAGCCACAGAGCAGCCCAGTCCCAAAGTTTATCGAGGGGCCGTTGCGGAGTCTGGGGTCAATCGAAGTCAGACACTATGTGCCAACACTTTAGGTCATCTGCAAACACGAGAGATGGTACCTCCAGCAGTTCAGGCAGCTCATTGGCATACAAAGAAAATAACAACGGGCCAAGCACCGAACCCTGAGGGACCCCACTGAGGACTGACTGACGGAAGGACAGACTACACCCCACACGAACACCATCTCTCTCCCTTCCAGAAACGTGTTGATCCACTTTACTGCACGCCCTAATATTCCATAAGACGGAAGTTTCAAGGAGAGGCCAGAATGTGATCCAAGGTCGGACGCCTTGGAGAAGTCAATAAACACTACATCTACTGCATGACCCCGATCCAAAGCATCCGCCCAACATTCGCGTGCAACTAGCAAATTAGTCATGCAGGAATGACCCTTGCGAAAGCCGCCTTGAAGTGGACTGACCGGAACAAACTCCCGCAGGTGGTTTTCAAGCACATCCCTGACCAACTTCTCCAATACCTTGATCAGTACGCTTGTCAAACTTACCGGTCTATAATTGGCAGGGAAATGATTGTCGCCCTTATTACAAATCGGGCAGCCTATAGCATCCTTCCAGTCCTTGGGGAAGGAGCAGCTGTGAAGCGACAACCGAAACAAACGAGTCACTTGGCCACATAGCTCGCTTGCAAGTTCGTACAAAAGCTTAGAGTGAATACCATCCATCCCAGCGGATTTAGCGGGAGTTAACCCCTGAAGAAGATGGAGTACGTTTGCATCCGAAATTGTGATGTGCATTAAACAGGAGTCCTGTGGGACTCTCATTACTAAGTCAAGCTGCGACAATTGCTCATCCCGAACAAAAGTCCCGGCATACTGCGCACTGAGAAGACATGCTTTTTCGTGATCAGTGGTGGCCCTTGCGCCGTCGCTGCCTAATATCACTGGGATAGATGAGCCAAAGTTGCTACGCCTGCTGAGGTAGGCGAGGAATCTTTTGGGATTTGCGGATGCTGTTAGTCAGCTCCATTTCATAGCTAAGTCTAGTAGCTCGTAAATGACTCAATGAAGCATTACGAGCTTCACGATACCGCAGAAAGGTACATTCTGAGAGAATTATCCGGTAGATCCGCCAGCATCTTGCTTGTCTATTCATTAGCTGGTGTGCGACTGAATCCAACTATGGTGGCTTGGCTTTGGTATTCTTCTTTACCGAAAAAGGGATGTTGGGGTGGGATGTATTAAAGAGGATAGACTTAAACGGATCCCAAGCCGTCTGCATATCATCATCCGGCAAGATGATGCATGGGGAACTTACTGCCTTGGCTCTAATAGACGGAAAGCCGGCGTGCCAAATGTTTGGAGTCCGGACCCTGCGTGCATCGTAGTCTAATGAGAGCGCAAGTGCATGCCAAAGGCGTATGATCACTGACCCCCAAAGGGTTGGTTGAAACCTCTTTTCGGCAAGTGCACGCCTCTGTGATGTAGAATGTGGAGTCGCAATGGATGACACACGGCACCACCTTCGCGACCAGGTGTCAGCTGCTGACGAGGAGACCATCAGGCGCGCAAGCTGTAAGCGTCCTGATTCGTTTAAAGAGAACAATGCAACCATGGGCTCCTTAGTTTGTGCCTAGGATATGGCATTTTCTGCAATATTCGCAGACCCCCGTGACTTAGGGCTGAGGGCTCGGTTTTGCATAAACCGACGGCCAATGCATAGCGCCCTCCGTCGCATTACAACCGCACGGCGGACGGACAAGTCGAAGCAGATGGAATGCTATCCCTACTCTTTAAACGCGGTGTATGGACGGTGCTTGGAGCCGCTGATGATGAAGATCGATGGTAGTTACCGCGCAACCTTTACACCGACTGCAGCCATAAGGCAGATAAGGCGTAAACACATTGATTGTCTCTTGAGCAACCGTTCACAGATCGACTGGCCTACATTGAACGGTCTCAAGCAGCAACTTGTGGAGGCGAGTCTGGCAGACAAGCGGACAACGCATGAGACGCAGAGCACAAAACTGCTCAGCTTCGAAAACGCAAGTGTGCGGGACCCACGGAATCCTTCCTGAAGAATCGAAACACGGGGGACCGCGTTGGTGACTGCGCTGCACTATTTGGTGCAAAGTGTAGGATTGGGGAGGAGGCGCCTCCTGAACTGAAGGATGCCCTTTTGCTACCACTGTACAAGAGGAAAGGAAGCAAACAACGTTACACGAATTATCGAGACATCTACGTGCTGAGTTGTGTGGGCAAGGTGATTATCGGTTCATGCTAAACCGCCTCATCAGTCAGGTTGTGGAACGTAACGCGGCGGGAGAGTAGTGCGCCCTGCTTATGCTCTCGTAACTGGTTGCAGACGTCCGGAAATGCAGATGCAGCACTCACGGGTAGTCAAGCTGGTCTAGGTATCAACCTAAGCTACAGGGCTAAGTCATCGCTGGTTGTTCGGGTTCCGGTGAACAGCAGTTTTTGTGCAGTCCGTTTGCCGATATCAGCCAAGGTGGATTCACGAAAAATTTCAAAACACTGTTTGCTTGTGATTTCCGTTTATGCTCTCGCCGACTGCAGTTCTAATGCTGTCAAGGACATATTCTAGCACGAACTGAACGCGCTACTACGCAGTGCCACTAGTTCAGATATTATAGTACTTGCAGGGGATATGAACACACAAGTAGGGCATCTGAGCTCTTCAGATGCTCAGCTGGGTGGTAATTATGGGCTTAACTCCGAACCGACTGACAATGATAAGCGTCTGCGGCAACTGTGTGCGGAGCGCCAGTTGCTGCGTAGGAGCACTACTTCTAGACACAGTGGGCGCCGAATTGTCACTTTGAATCCTCCTGTAGCTGGCCAGCGAAGGACCCAAATTGACCACATAGCCATAAGTTACAGATGGGGTGGTTCCATCCTGGATGGCCGCTCGTACCTGTGACGACTCTGATCATGCTTTGGTATGCTGTGGTTTCTCCATGAACTTTACCGGGAGGCTTGTCAAGCGTATCGACCTATGGGCAAGCGAGAAATTGTCTTAGCCCTCGGTCAGACAAGCCTACTAAGACGCACTGCGTACCGAACTTTCGCTGTCTTGTCCTAATGGCACTGAGCTTCCGTGGAATAGGACCTCGGCCGCCATGCACGACCCAGGAGCCTCTGCTTGTCGCACTATCCATGGTCACCACCCCAGTCACTGGATCTCCATCATCATTACACGTTAGTTGGAGGTGGAAAACACCTCAGCTATTGTGCCGCAATACAAAATAAAAGAAAAGGAAAACAGTGACAAACAGTGGCAAGCCCGCTGAGTCCCCAGTAAAGGATGGACATCGTTCCGGAGAGCTAACAGCTGGCTGTCGTAAAAAGAGAATCATATTATGCCTAATAGGTGAGATCGTGATTGGAGGGGGATACTAAACAGGAGGGGGATGGGCAAAGGAAATCACAACACAAACGCCATTGGTGCCGGCTCCGAGCCATATCAGCAAGTGTGTCCAACCAAACGTGTTCACCGTCCTTAGGACCCCAGCCAGGCAGTCGGGATGCACCAACCGACGCCAACTTCGAAGTGAGGGTTTTCATTCCTCTCGACCAAGTCATCACTTGGCCTCCCCTCCTCTTCTTCCAACCGCACCCACAACGCGCAAACAATGCACGTCGCGGGAGTCGGTGTGCTAGCATGCGCAACACGTGGCCCAGCCATCGGAGCCTGGTGCGTGATATAATGGTGCTGAGCGGTTCACTCGCTCTTCCTGCACCAAATATGCGACGTCGAACACGATCATTGCTCACGCGGTGTTCCCACCAGACATGAGCTAAGCTGCGAAGGCAGCGATGATCGAATGTGACGAGTCTCTTCATGTCAGTCGACCTGATGGGCCAGGTTTCACAACCATATAAGAGAGTAGAACGGACGGCTGCGTTGTAAACTCTGCCTTTCAGGGCAAGAGTAATGTCGCGTCTGCGCCACAGGTGGCGGAGATTGGCAAAAGCACCTCGAGCTTTTGCTATGCGGTTCGTAATCTCATCTTCAATCCCACGGGTGCTAATATAGCTGCCCAGGTACTTGAATTCCTTAACGACTTCTAGCTGATCACCACCAAGCGTTAGCGCAGGGTTGGGTCTCTGCCAATCTTGGAGAAGTACTTTGCATTTCAATGGAGCAAAACATAGCCCAAAACGACTGACAGCCAGTGCTAATCGGTCCAGTGCTCTTTCGCATGTTTGGAGGCTGTCACAGATTAGGGCAATATCGTCCGCATACTCCAAGTCAAGAAGTCGCTCACCAGGAAGTATCTCCACACCTTCTAGGTCGTGTCCAGCGAACGCTGTTTCTATGACTTCATCCATAGCGAAGTTGAAGAGGAAAGGTGACAGCGGGCATCCTTGTCTCACGCCGCTGGTGATATTGAAGGTTGGCGAGAGTTTGCCATAACCCCTAACCCTGCCCGAACTATGCGCGTACAGCGCTTTGATAATGTTTACATATTTATCAGGCACACATTTCCTCAGCAGACAGTCCCAAAGGGCACATCGAGCGACCGAATCGAAGGCATCTTTTATGTCAGGAAACACGACAACGGTGGGTCGCCAATAAACATGGCGGTGCTCCAACACTTGACGCAATGTGAAGATGTGGTCGATGCAGCCCCGACCTCGACGAAATCCGGCTTGCTCTTCACGAATCTGGCTTTCACGAGTGCTAGTCAGTCTGTGGAGAATGACAGAGACAAGCAATTTAGAGGCAATCGAAATCAGACTGATCCCTCTATGATTGCCGCATTCCAAACGAGAGCCTCCCTTGAAAATTGGGACAATGACGGAGCGGTTCCAGTCTGTCGGGACTGTCTCCTGCTCCCAAAGTTTACTAGCAACTCGTGTAGATCATCTACTAGAGCAGGTCCCCCGAATTTGAAGAGGGCTGGGGGAATTCTATCTGCTCCTGAGGCTTTATGCAATTTCAATAGCCGGATCTCACGTTCGACCTCTGCGCGTGAGGGCGGATCGTTTGGCGGTTGAAGCATCTAAATATGGCATGAGCTTCGCCCCATCGAAGTGTAAAATACTGCTCAAGGATTGGCTTTCACCTGCTCCCGTACTCACTCTCGAAGGTGCACAACTTGAACAGGTAGATAGTTTCGTCTACCTTGGGAGCTGTGTTTCTGCTGACGGCACTATCAACAAAGAAGTTTCTCTTCGTATCGCTAAAGCTCGATCAGTATCTGTCAATTTGAGGCACTTGTGGCGTCATCGCGACGTCTCATTCTCACTAAAGGGCCGCGTCTACAGCGCATCAGTTCGCTCAATATTGTTGTATGGGTGCGAGTCCTGGCCGCTTCGCGTGGAAGACATGCGTCGTCTTTCTGCATTCGATAACGGTTGCTTAAGGAGGATCGCGCGTGTTTGGTGGCAACATCGAGTTAATAGTAATGACGTTCGACGTCGCGTTTTGGGGAATACGAGTATTCCCTTCAACAAACTGGTTTTGTTGCGCCAGTTGAGATGGCTCGGTCACGTCCTACGCATGGCACCTGAGCGTCTACCGCGTCGTGCTGTATTCGCTCGTCAAGGACCTGGCTGGAGGCGACCGCGTGGTGGTCAGCCTTCCACTTGGCGGCAGCACATGAAGTCGCTGACGTTGTGTCTAGCCGCTGTAGGATCCGTACCTCTTCCAGGATGGGGCCCCAAAGATGAGGAGTGCCAATGGCTTCGCACTCTTGAAGACATGGCCCGCAACCGGAATCAGTGGAAGAATTGTGTACATTATTGTATTGATTCACATGTTTAGTTCTACAAACATTAAAATGACAAAAAAAGAACAAAAGCGGCGTGTAAAAAAAACTAAAAATGCTTTGTTCTACTTTTTATCAAAATATTCCATTTTCTTGCGGCATATTAGTTGAAGTGTGTTGCTCACCTTCAACTAGCATGCCACGATGATTATGACGCCATGAATCTTGCTTATCTCCTTATCTCCATGGTTTTATGCTGGCTGTGTCTAGCTAATAGACTGTTGAGAATACATACATACATACATACATACCAAGGAGAAGGGCGCTCAATGCCCGAAGAAAGAAAGCGATAATTTAGGTTTGTTAAATTGCCTTGCAAAGTGTTCAGCCCAACGCTCCAAGCGTTTTGACAAGCTGTGGATCGGCTGCCCACTCTCGTCGCATATGGTCTCGCTAACACCAGGTCTCCTGCTGCCTGTTTCCCCGTATCAGACGGAATAACTTACGATGATTGCCAACGGTAGCGGCTGTTTCCATCTCAAAGGCACGACGAGACCACTAGGTTTCGAGGTCCTTCCTAAGGCTAGCACTTAGTTTTGCCCTGAGATTTTTGCGAGCCTCATTGTATTCGCTTCCAGCCGGAATCCGTCGGCGAGCATCCATAAGTTCCATAGACTGTGTAGAGACCCAATGTCCGGTTTGGTAATTTGCTTTGCCACATGAAGACATGCCTGCGAACAGTAACGTTTGACGAATATGCGACCAGTGATCTTCAACCGTGTTTAGTGGGCGCTTACTCAGCCCAGATGTCAGCGCACTATGGTATACATTCAGAACATCTGGCTTCGCCAGCTGGCTGGTGTCAATCCGTTCACCTCGACGTTGCGGACGTCCACCGAAACGCACCAGGAGGTCGGCACAGACAAGTGCGTGGTCAGAGTCCACGCTCGTGCTCCAAATTGAGCGACAATTTCGGACACATCCACTCCAGCGGTAACTGATCGCGATATGATCGATTTGTGTCCATGGTTGGCCCGAGGCTGGTGGCCGCCAAGTCACGCTTCTGCGGGTGCTGTGTCGGAAGTTAGTGTTCGCGAGAAACAGGCAAGAATCTTCACACAGATGTAGCAATCGCTCACCATGATCATTACGCGAGCCAACACCATGTTGGCCGCCCAGATGAAGCTCATCAGAGGACAACTTTCCGACTTGGGCGTTTAGCTCACCAGCCAACACCACAGTATCCGTGCTTCTACTGTAACGAAGGAGCTCGTGAAGTTGCTGATAGAAATCATCTTTTACCGAATCGGTGCTACAGTTTGTAGGGGCGTAAGCCGCAATGACAAACAGGCACCGGTTGTCCCCGCGCGACTTCGTAGCACGGAAGGAACCAGCTAATCTAACGGCACACATCCTACTGTTTACTGGGATCCGATCGATCAGGGCAACTTCAGCCCGGGGACTCAAAACAATGCCAACGCCAGCTTGACCGGCATTTGAAGCTGCATCATCGCCAGACAGGTGCAATGAGAATGTGCCGCCAGTGTCGCATGTGGGGGATCTCAGGGTAGTCACGGAGCTCGAATCTTGCAGGCGGGTTTCTGATAAACAGCAAATATCGATCGACAGGGTCTCTAGTGTGCGGGCACGTGCTGCCTGTTGGCCAATCTGCAGCAAAGTGCGCACGTTGAAGCATGCCAGTCTTAGCGAGACGCGAGGACTCCAAAGGGAAACGGATGAACTGACGTTGTCCGCTTGCTTGAACATGGACTTGTCAACTGGATTGGAGCGAGGCCCTGTGACTATGTGTGATTTGAAATTAGAAGACAAGCGACTACTGAAGAAAGCTGGGGAGAGCCAAGAATTGGGGGATTGAAAATGGGGGGGATGTAAGTAAAGTTGGAGCGGGACGATAAGGATGAAGCGCAAGAAGGGGTATAAGAAGACGGGAAGGCCTGAGCAGTAGCATCCATACCCCTATCCACCCTGCTCGATGCAGCAGATAGGGCACCGTTTGTTATCCTCTGCGACGGCCAGAGCATCAAGAAATTGTTGTAGGGAAGTTTCATTGTATTGCGTGGGCAGAATACTGTCAGGTTGCCCAGGCCTAGACAGGAGAACGATTAGGGTTCTCAACCAAAGCCTTTGGTTCAAAAACCTGACCGCAAGGCAGCGGGTTATGGCACTGGACTGAGAAGCACGTTTTATGAAATGAGGAGCCACCCCCATTCCAACCCCCAACCTGGAGGACCAGGAGGCTGAGTTTGTCTGGCCTCTAACCATTGACCAATCTGGTATGAGTGGCTCTGAAGGTGCAAAAGCACCACCCAGCATAGCTCAATGGATCTCTGAGGCACGCAAACCATCGCACCACGGTAAGGTCCAGCCTCATTGCGATGGACTGGATCTCCGAGAAGTAGGTCAACCTGTTGGAATCCAGAAGAAACCTCCCGGCTGGCTCTGAACACAATGTGATTAGACGAACTATTAGGGGTGAAGGAAAGCGGAGGCTGTGTGCTGACAAGAAGCCTGGTGGACCAGTTGGGCTCAAGAAATAGAGCAGGCAGGTGCAGTAGGCGATTACCGTACGCGCCTCCAGCTAATCCGAACCACTGGTCCCAGAAAACCAAGAGTCAGTGAGACAATCAGAGACCGCGCGGGTGCACTGATACATACTAAAGAGGGCGTTATGGCTCCTTAGGCAGAAAGCTTCCAATTGCGAAGTGTTGCTGCAGGACTATTAGCCACTTCATGACCTCTTAACCCTTGATAAGGAGGAACTGGAGGTGGTTGATAACTTCACTCACCTTGGCAGCTGTATCGGCAACTATGTGCGCATGGGACCTGCCGTCAGCTCCCGCATAGCGAAGGCCAAAGCTGCCTTCTTGAACCTGCGGCATCGTTGATGACAGAAGGGAGTTGTTAAATGGAATTGTATGTCTGCACAGTGGCATGCAGGTAAGGCTGCAGCTGTGTGGACAAACCTGGCATATGTTTGCAGTTTTCTCTGAGGTGAAGCTAGTCCATGTCTTATCTCCTTTCCTGTTTAATATTTATCTTCATGCCATGATGTCTTGTGCTTTTCATGCCTCTTGTGCTTACGGTGTTCGTGTGAAGCGCCGTATTGCTGCTGGGTGGCTGAACATCCGTGGTTTCGGTGCGAGAACGGTAGTCTGTGAGGCAACTGTACGCAATCTGATTTTTCCTAACGACTGTGCGTTGCATGCACATAGCACGGATAAGTTGCAATGCACGACTATTGCTCTGGCTTCCACAGTTGCCAAATTCCTCCACACCATTAACACAAGCAAAACAATCTGTCTCTCAGCCTTCACCAGAGGTGCGATCCTCCATCTTGCCACCAAGCAGCATTGCAACCCACCTTCCATTGCTGCAACCATGGGAGTGCGATGTCTATGACCGCACGTCCTGGTGCTACCTTTTGGAGCATGAGTGAATCCTAGCCATAGATAATGTCCCACTTCCAAGCTGACTACGCTATACCAGTCAAGGTGGGCATGCGACGCCATGCTCGGCTAGCGCTTCTATTAGTCTTTCCCCCACTTGCTGGTACAAGCATATTAAGCAACAATAACCGGTCGTAACAAGTTAGTTAGGATTTCCATGCTGACTTTGGATGCACAGCGGAAAGTTGACATGCCGCGCCTTCCGCAGTCCCGAGGAACGTTGCAACCGGGCAGCAACGCATCTCCTGTTATCACCATATGAAGCAGGTGTGTGTCCAAGTCATAGGTGAGGGTGGATTTTAATAATGATTTCCTTTTCATAGCCCCAGAGGCCCGCCCTACTTGACGCTGCCACTGCGCCTCCACCAACGTACTACCGCCGCAACACCAAGTAACATTGATTCATAGCCACAGGTACCATTGGATTTCCATTATCACTTATCTTTTACAGCCCTAGTGATATAGCCGCCCTTCGCTGTCCTACTTAACGCTGGCACCGCGCCTCCTGCAACGTACAGTCGTCGCAATACGAGGCGTCCGTGAAACCTAGTTCCAGGTCTCTTTTTATTTTATTAATGACAGCCCTTCCACATCCCAAGTAACACGCGCCAACGTCCAAGTGAACCCTACCACTGTCTTTTTCCCCACGTACTGGCACCAATTGAGCGTTCCTCAGTGATACATGGGCAAAGGTAATGGTGCATTTCAATGAGGACAGCGCTTTCATAGCCAAGATACATACGCGCCGCACCCACCGTTCAGGTTACGGCTGACCCTGGCCTCCTCGCGCCGACTGCTGCCACTATGTCAGACGTTAGGGAATGCTAGCCAAAGGTGACATCCAAGTTCAATGATGACCTCGTTTTCAGAGACATGGTACACATTCGCCGTAAACGCCGTCCTCATTACCGCCCTTGGTCACACTGTGACTTACCAGCATTTGCCGTCTCCTGCCATGGCATCGGGTCCAGTCTTCCTTCGCTTTCCAGTTTCGTATACATTTTACATGCCCTAGAGAACGGAGCAACAGCCCTTTCATGGAAAACTGCTTTCGCTGTGCCTTGTCGTCCAACATCGCATAGGAAACATGCAGTCTGCGAATTCCTTGCGGCCGTCTACAAGCTCACAGTTTCAGTGAGTTGTTCCGTAATCTTCAGACAACGTATGGGCCCATTCCTCCATTCTGACGTATGGCGCAACGCTGCAAGGCATGCGAACGAAAACCCCATCAATCAAGATGGTGGTATGTTCACCTTATGTAGTTGTTTTCAACGATAAACATGCAGCTGTAGCCCTACCTTCTTCGTGCACGTTGGTTCCCTATTTACTCCGCCTTTTGTATCTTTACCTCCTTGTGCCCTCATTACGTCCTGTACTAATACTTAATGCACCATTTTTCAGTACTTTCCTTTGGTGGGTGATGAGTGTTTGCAACGCTTTCCGCTAAGACGAGGATATTTGGATATGGTTTTAAGTTAAAGTTCAAGTTCAAGCGGGACTGGAACGATAGGATTATCCCGTGAGTGTTCCTTCTTCGGCGGGTCGTTGAACCAGGAGTTAGCGAACCTTGAAATACTGATGGACCTAAAACAAAGACCGCATCACACCCTGTCCAACCAATTAATGCCCACGTATCCTGCCCTAGCAGTCCCTGCTGGGTCGGTTACGTGAAGTAAGAAAGAGAAAAAGTAAACGCAGAAGGCAAACGAGAAAGTGGTAAGAGCTAAGCAAGTGGAATACCAATGAACTATAAACGAGCCCTAGTACGTACCACTTTTGCTAGAGCTCGCCAAATTTGCTCAATAGACACAATCGAACATGAACTAGAACGAATCACCTTGACGTTACAAGAGAATGGTTATCCATCGCGATTTATAACTCGGCACTCGAAAATACGATCCAGAGGTAAACCACCAACCGACGTCCCAAAGAAAAAAGTATTCATTACACTGCCCTTCAAAGGAGATCAAGTTGACCGAAGATGCAGGCATCGCCTCCGTTAATCAATTAAGAAGTGTTACCATGCGGCTGAGCTAGTGGTATTGCATCAAGTCAGAAGGTTGCTCTGTAAATCCAACCTGGACAGACCAGACTCTCAAGTTACCGCCTCATGCATTTACCTCTTTAATTGTACTTGCGGTAGTAAGTACATAGGCCGAACTGAGAGAAGGCTGTCAGCGAGGATTGCAGAGCATGTTCCGCGAAACATGATCGCTAAGGGTCCGAAGCTACCGACTAGCTCTATTGCCCGCCACATACTTGACTGCGCTGAATGCCAGAACCCACGTGGCAATTTCAGGGTAGTTAGCAAACAGGTTAATTCCCGTTTACTACAGTTTGCGAAGGCGGCGGCAATTCGGCGGCTGAAGCCAGATTTATGCAAGCAAACGGATTTCGTGACCACGCTAGCCCTACCCTGGTGAGGCTAGGGATTGCGTTTTCCTCGGAACAGGTCACGTGAGCCTAAAGACCTTCGACCGCTTTGAATTTTTGCTGTTAACATCGCACTGTTTTCCACTCATTGTATGTAAACAGCTGAAGAGAATACGCGAAATTACTGAATTCAGTAAATTCTGTTATAATGTTGTTTCTTCTTGCTTTATTGAAATTCGTGAAGGGAAATGCCTGCATGAAA
>CALYDF020005353.1:0-14448 GCA_944474145.2 Dicrocoelium dendriticum | reverse complement strand
ATCCCACTTCGGCGCAACACTTCCGTATCTGCAACTCTACCACACCAACCGATGCGCAGAATCCGTCGCAAACACTGGTAGTGAAACTGCTCGAGATATCGCAAATTCCGACGGCACATCGTCCAGGTTTCACTGCCGTATAGAAGAATTGACAGTACCATGGATTTGTACACCATCAGCTTTCTGCCAACAGTAAGCTGATGGTTGTTCCACACTTGGTACACTAGCATCCTGAATGCCACCACTGTCTTCGTGACACGGATACGAAGCTCATTGTGTAGCTGCTGGTCAGTCTACATCACACTCCCAAGGTAGCAGAAGCGGGAGGTGGTTTCCAATACTTAAGCACCAATGCTGATCCGCGGCAATATTGAAGATTGCACCCCCGAGGAAGGATGAAAGAGACAGACAGTTTTGCTTGCGTGGATGGTGTACCCAAATTTTGTCGCTGTCGAAGCCAGAGCACTAGTCATGCGCTGCAATTCATCCGCGCTGTATGCAAACGAAGCACAGTAGTTAACGAACAGCTACATAGAGCTAGTTGTCTCACAGACTAGGGTGCTCGCACCGAAACGACGGATGTTCAGCAACCCCCTATCAATATGATGCTCCATACGAATAAAGAAAATATTAGCCACATCAGTTGCACACGACCTCATTGCACAACGATATATAGTAAATAGGGCAGGAGCTAAGACACAGCCTTGCTTCACCCCAGTGAAACTGTAATTAGACCTACAAACTTACGTGGGCAACCAAACTTACTTAACACCGGCCAAAATGCCTCGCGGTTAACCGTATCAAACGCCTTGGTGAAATCAAAAAAAACCAAGTAAAATGGCTGACGTCGTTCTCTGCACTTCTCTTGCAATTGGGGAGCCACAAACACCATATCTATAGTGCTGCCACCCGAACGGAATCCACACGGCTCTTCCGCTACGTTAAGCTCCATAACCTGAATGACGAGGCGGTTGAGCGGGATTCGGGCAATCCCCTTGCACACATAACTCAGCAAGTTGATGCCAAGACAATTCGTGCAACATTGCTTGGTCCTTTTTCCTTTGTACAGTAGTAGCACAAGCACATCTTTCAGCTCAACAGGCAAATCCTCCGCAATCCATACTCGTTGCATCAAGTGGTGCAGCGAGGGCACCAACGCGCGTCCGCCGTATTTCAATGCTTCAGGAGGGATTCCATGGGCACCGGCACACTTGTCGCTTCATAACTGAGCAAATGCTCTCTGCATCCCATCCAATGTCGTCGTGTCCGCCGGACTCACTTTCACCTCCTGCTAATTCAAGCCGTGCGATATAGGCCAGTCACTCTCCGAACGATTATACAAGAGGCGGTTAGAGTGATTTCGCCAAGTCTGCATTATGTCGGCAGTCTAAGTGCAGGTAGCGCCTGAATCAAGGTCGATTTGCGTCCTCAGTGGTTGCAAACTCGGTCCATACACCATCTACAAGGAGGCAAATAATGCTTTGTGTTGTCATCCTTCAACGTAGCATTCCAACTGCTTCGCCTTCTCCATCCACCATGCACTTCGTATGCGAGGGAACTGGTTTCAGACTTTCCGCCTTCTAGCCACTTCACTTTGCTCATAAGATTCAGGGGAAATAACAGGCAATCCATTTTGGTCCGACTATTCATTACCGAAGAACTGCTGATCAAGAGCGGGAAAATCGATACTTCTCAAGGCCGCAGTGATGATGCGACTTTGCATTTTATGTACGCTTGCTGTGCTGAATACCACGAGGACGGAACTCAAACGACGAGAAACATAACCATTTACGAATTTTAACGCGGCTTGTTGAAGCGACCAGCTGGAGTTTCCTAAACGATATTGCCCGGAAATATTTGGACAGTAAGTTTAACACCTTGCTTAGTGGAGCATCGTAAGTCAGGACTATCATTTCGAGAAGCGTGGTGTCGTTTATACCAAGTAGGACACGCAAATGCGTGGTGATATGTAACGTGGCGTGGTATACGCACAAAACTAATTCGAGTCCGATTACCTGGAAGGCATATGTTGTTCACCCGTAACCACTATACCCAATTAGTGCGCGAGAACATAGTAGCCTATCAACATGGTTTAGCCGAGCGATTAACTCCAAATCCTATGCTTTTGTATATGCACTCGAACAGCCACCGCAAGCTAAATAGTGGATTTCACCCTCCTCAAACAGCTGATGGTCTAAGTCGGACTGCTGAAGAAGCGTCGAATGTTCTTCAACAGCAAAACGCACCAACGTTTCATCGCATCTCGTGTTCTCCTAAATAGTAGGATTCACGGTGCCCACACCAGGACTCATAAAAAATTTTACCGCAGACATCGTGTAGAGAAAACTGCTATCCGTGTAGCTGAACGCCAATGCAGGAATTGACGACATCCGCACAAAGACGCTTGTTGTAGCGGCTAATGATTTGGTTGAACCCTTGGCGCGGCTGTTCTAGTACTGCCTTGACGAGCGGCACGTTCCTGCAATGTGGAAACACAGAATAATGTTTCCCATTTACAAACGCGTTGCCGTTCAGAATCGGATCCCTATCCATCAGTGATCCTTCAAAAGGTATGGAGGCTATCTTAGTCGACGCGTTCATGTCTTATCGGAGCGGCTTCGGGGACAATACACAGCAGCAACACAGCTTCCGACAGTATCGGTCGTGCATAACCAACCTATTGTGAATACGAGACAACTGGGCCACAGCGTGCGTGGTGGTGCAGTATTTGATGCGGCTTCCCTTGATTTCTCTAAGGCATTCGACCGGTTGGACCATCGTATTCTTCTCGCTAAACCACAAGGATATGGCATTGGGTACAATCTACTCAGGAGATCTGCAATTTTATGTCGAACATGCATCTGAAGGTGAGAGTACGTGAATCTCATTCTGAAGAAATTCACTTCGAATGCGGTGTACCACAGGTTTTGGTACTGCGGATCCGTTTGTTTTGGTTAGTACAAAGGATTTAGCGAGTCACATTGAGTAAAACTATTCCTCTACACCGATGATATCAAAGTTCGGCAAGTGATCAGAGCTCCAGAAAACAGTATCCAGGTTCAAAATGAACTTTAAATGATTTATGGATGGTCAGTAAAAAAGACTCATTTTTCAATGTCAGCTAAATGTCGCCTGCTCCATTGACGACACAGAATGGTTCACACATACAAGCTGAGAGACCAGGATCTGCAACAATGTTCTCTTGAAAAGGATCTGGGTGTGCTGGTCCAGGAAGATCTCGGCCGCTCGGAGCAATCCAAAAGACATCGAAGTAGAGGATTCAAATCGTGGGGATTTTACGGAGAGCCTGCGGGCAATCCGTACAGTCCATTTATGCCCAATACTACACGCTCAGATATGCCCTCATGTCGGATATGCAATTCAAGCATGGCACCCATGACTAACGAGGGATCCCATGGCCTTGGAGATTTCGCAAATTCGGGCAATTAAAAATGTCAAGCGGTTGCGCCATTTTTCATCCGAACACTGCCTTAATGTGCTTGGTATTTTCAACGGACGTGTCGGTGTTTGCGTGGTGACCTAATCATGGCTTACAAAATTTTATACCACACTAGTCACCCGTGCCATCAACTGTTGAAGCAGAGTCACAGCAATCAGCTGAGTGGTCCTCATTTCAAATAGACGGAGAAATACAGTCGGTTGGAATGCAGAGGGAACTTCTTCTAGCTGCGTGTTTGCAACACATTAAATACCCGCTCCGAACCTGTTATTTCAGCCCACACGTTAGCCGTGTCCAAAGCTCGTGTGGACAATGCACTGGCCATACTATAGCATCGCACGTAATCCAAACGACCCATACAAAAAGCAGAGAAGCGACAACAAATCAACGCGCCTGTAGTTTTGCCCGGAAACCACAGACGATAACCTTGAATGATGAATAAAACCAAATGATAACTTCACAGGCGTGAACGCTGTAACCGGCAAGTTCATAATTTGCGGTTGTTCACTGTTTCCTATTGCTATTTTGCCTTCATTTTGCTCACCCCTAACCGAGCAACCGGCTGAACATGTCAAGCTCAATACATCATCCACCATTAACAGTTTAGAAGTGCTCCATAATTAGCATGCACATATGGAGATTTTCTGCCTGCATTCCAGCAAGTTATAATGTGTTGAGAACGTCAAATGGAGACATCTCAGTAGGGGTGTTGTGGCTAAGTCTCAATAAGTGTAGTTATACCTTTTCTGCTTTCTTGGGATCCGCTACTGCGAGATAAGGTTACCTTACGGATGACGATATTGACCACGGATAACTCATAGGACCTTCAGCCTAATGTTGGCAAGAGAGATAGAGCAACCCCTAGCCCTTTTATCCCTTTCTATTATGGAGCCTCAATGGCGGCGTGCTCGATTTGCTAATAATCCCAGACGTAGATGGCGTGTACCATATAGGGTCACACGTAGGCGTTCAGCTGTTGTGAAACGATAGTGTGCTCAAATGGACCACGAATATTCCGCAAGTGGCTTAATCGTTGATTACTATTTGTCGCGACGTTTCGGTCTATTCTGCGCGACCGAGTCGATCCTGTACGAACACCAGTTCAGTCTAATGGGGAGCTCGCTGCACAATGTACTCTCCTATCTAATATCTATAGCCTCTGTAGTGGCAGATATAGCGCTAAACTAAAGCTTGTTTTGAGCTGACCACTCACAAACTGTCGAGTTCATCGTAAAGTGCTTTGTAGTTGTCTACCGCTATGATGGTCCTTCGACGCATGATTTTCTGAGCAAGAACTAGAATGTTCTAGGTGATAAAGCTCTCTAGGCTTTTCATAAACACCAGTAATAACCATGTTCCATATACCGAGCCTTTTGGAGCACAATAATGCACCCTTATTGAGTCAGACGAGGCGTTATATACCTGTGTTGGAGTATAAATGGACGTAGCCAGCCCAGGGTAGGGTCAACCATCCCATAAAATTGAAGCTTGTAAAGAAGTATACGGTGAGCTAAGCGATCAAATGCATTTGAGAAATCAGTGTGGGCAGTGTCAACTATTTCCTAATCATCGACAAGTTTCATCCAACTGGCACTGACTGGCAGGGTTTTTGATACATGACCAATTTCAGCGGAAGCCGTACTGCTCTTGTATGATGACATGGCATTTTCTGAATATCACATGAGTGTTTCCAATGCGACAGCGTCCATGTCTTTCGTAAGAACCAGTAGAAGAGTTGCTGAACGGTAGTTTGCACACGTTCTCCACTTCGAGATGGGGATGAAGATTCCACGCTTGAACATATCGTCAGGACATTGGTGAAACAAACGGGAGCGATGCAAGTAACTTCCTAGTAGTCCCGTTCAATGCCTCTGGAGTACCTTGTCCACACTGGAAGGACTGTGCTCGCACAATGACATACATCGTCACGTCACATCTGTCGTAGTTAACGAGATGTGGCTAAGTCCTTGTAATAACCTGATCTGCGTGAGAATGATAAATTATCAATCTGCTTACTGAAAATAGCAGGTGGAAGGTTACCCAAAAGCAGTGATTGTCTCTTGCACAATTTGTTGTTGTGTACCTGAGAGGCTTAGAGCAGGTATACCTCGCCGGACTTTGCGGAGTTTGTTGGCAGGTTTGCAAAGTAGCGTATGGTTGGAGCAGATCTTCTTCTCTACCTCAGGTGTTTCGATTTTACCTCCCCCCCCTGAGCAGTGCGACACGTCGTTTTTGCCCGGTCATGGAAACTTTCCGGTTTTTAATGTTTCATTTGGATTTGTATGATTATTAGTAAGAATGCCCCAAAAGTATGCATTTCTGTTTCCTACTTCTCAGAAACGGCTTTACATTTCTTGAGCTAAGTACGAGTGCAGAACGACATGTTTCCGGATGCGCAATACACAGTTTAGGGGCAGATAACCTGATAAGCAAAATGTGAACTGTAATCCATATTAAAAATTGTTTAGTGATTTCGAATCACAGTACACTATATCAGCAACCCAGCACAGCTCACAAGTCACAGGCCGATATACTGTGACTTTAACTAGGGAACACAGTCGAGGTCACTGAAGGGCGATGCTCTTCTATGATTAGAAATGTGGTTTAAAGCAGCACCTGGGTGTTACAATGGAACAATGGTATAATACGGATAAAAGCGCCAAGACTTGACAAGTCCAGTGGGATGGTTTGTGGAAATACCCTCAGTTCAGTGAAGTTACACGACATTGAAAAACACACCTGTGGACTCACCATACAATCCACGTTAACCCATAGGTATATCCGCCTACCTCGTTTTCGGGGGGTTGGTGAGCACAATTTTGTCTGCGTCTTGTCGTCACTCAATGAATAGAAATCGGCTCAAGTAATGTAAATGATGTAAAGCATCGTCGAGTCGTTTTTTAAACATGGGTAGCGTGGTCGATGAAATAACAAAAGTAGATAGAGCATTCCACCGTTGACAGACTCGAAGCGAAAAATAATTCCGGCGGCACTCAAGCCGACTGTATTGGGTGGCAAACTACAATTTCTGAGCTCTCAATTCTGTGTTACAGCTAAGCAGCAGAAGGTGGCGGCAAGCATGACCGTGGTTTTCATACATATGGAACACCAGCATGAAGTCACTCCGTAGTTGGCGATAACTTCCGCTGTACACCCCCAGGGCTTTCAGTCGCTTACGGTATTGCAGATGAGACATACCCTTCACATTTTCGTTGCCCGTCGTTGCGCCGTCCCCAGTGCAAGCAGGTCGCGTTTTAAGCAGGGTTGTTGACACATTACGTGCTGCTTTTGGTGACGATGCGTCTTCAAGAACCACGGCGTTCGAGTGATTTGCAGAGTACAAGCTTGGCAGGCGGTCCCTGAATTATGAGGTGTGGATGACCTGTTTATGCCATCACCGTGAATAACATTGCTGCTTTGCGAGCGTTGCTGTTGAAAGACGCGCAGGTGACTGTGGTACAGCTAGGGTACGCCAACAAGTTCTCACTGGGATCTATTTGCACCATCCTACATGAGAACCATTGCCTCAGCAAGGTTTGACATGCTAGGAACTCCATCAGCTCAGTGAGGATCAGAAAGCAGCTCGGGTGAATTGGTGCCACACCATGCTTGCGTGGAATGATGGTGGACGTTCCAATGCTGTTTGCGGCATCCTCAGTAAGTGGTGTACAGTTTCAACCCGGAGAACAACCAAGAATCGGCTCGGTGGACGGCCGTTTGTGGGGTGCCGCCTCAGAGATCCCTGCATCAACGCAGTGTGACCAAACAGTTAGCGCTGTGTTCGGCGACATTCCAACCGGTAAATGACGATATCTTCGACTGTACATAGCTGGGGATTTCAGTCCATGTTAATATAGCCGACGGAAAATGCCTTTTGCAGTTTTGCTTGTCCTATGCTGCGAAGTCCCAATTGCAATCAGATTACCTTTCCGATGAGGTTGCAAAGCCTGAATCGCATACTCAGCTTGGAGCTTTACAAATGTGTTGAGGTTTTGTAGGGAGGTGAAAGGTCATAGCATCGTGACAGCCTCAGAATTAACTTAAAGTGTTAGTTCCCGGTTTTTGACACACTGCTGGATTACTTCGACCAACTGAATTCATTTTGTATCACGATTCCTTTCCTACAAGCTGGTCTTCAAGATAAATTCGTCCATCATGTATATTTTGTTGGGCTAATGACCTTAATGAAATACCTTGCATTTTTCCGCGTTAACTAGGAGTATATTTACGGCTGACCATTCAGAGGCACTGTCTAACTGTTGTTGCAGTAGTTCGTGAGTTTCTAATTTCCCGCCGCATCTTGAGGCCATCAACGAAAGCAAGCAATTTGACTCGATAACAAGCACGACGTCGGTAATTAAGACTAGGAATAAAGGTGCCCTTAGTTCTGACCTTGCGGAACATCACATTAAACCTCAGTCGGATCGGACCCTCACCTACAGCAACCGCTGAAGAAGGTAGTCATCAATCCATTCAAAAACAGGGTTCCACTTCCGCAGGTTGGCAGCTTATAGAGGCGAATTCATGCACTCAAGCGGTTGGAGCCTTTAAAACAATTCAGATAAATAATATTGATTCCATTCCGATTAAACGGAATTTTTGTCCAAGTAATACATGAAATTAACAGGTAAGTAAAGCAGTACAGTTATTGACCTGAACCATGTTTCTCGGGCGATAGGATGTTAGATATTTCCAACTAGCGCATTATTCTGTCAGTGGTAATCGCTGCTAGCAATGGAACCCTCATTCAAATAATGTGAGGTGACTTCTTTAATGAGTTATTTTAATATTTTAGTGTGTAACTGCAAAAACCGTGTGTCCTTGTGGATACTCATCACCAAACAAATTGTTATTAAGTACTGTGACTTAAGCACCAATCCCTAGAAGACTGTCTGCCATTGGCTTATTGACTATGAGGCCTTCAATTTCAAGCATAATCTTAAGCACTGACGCTTGTTTCCCGCCCTAGGTAAGATGACAACGCTGTACATCTGGATCCATACTATAAAATCTTGCAGGTCGTTCTTGAACTATGGTCGGAGATTCTGGAACTTCAAGATCTTAATCAATGTAATCACCTGATATGATAACGCAGCTTAGCTTGATTGCAAGACCTTTCTCAATGGGGAATATCACATGGTAGCCAAACTTTAGAGTAGAATTCTGGGAAAAAACCAACGACTACTAAAATGATTGTATGGTTACATCTTGGTAGCAGACAGCACCAAAGTGAGTGTGTGACCAGTGGCGCTGAGTCATCCATGGACAGGCCGCTGTTGGAGTGATCATTTCGAACAAGGGATATACCCTGTAACACGACTTTGATGTCGATAATCTCAGAGTGCAGCCACGTTTCGGTAATGAAGATGAGGTCCTAGATGCATGAAGCTTGACATATTTAAAGTTTAGTAAGCTTGTTGAGATGGTCTTGTATATTGGTGTGGGTGCAGTAGAACTTCCCTTCACTCAGTTTTAAGTCTGGGAACGGGTCATGTGCATGATAATACGAGAACCACCGAAATGTCCACCAATGATTGCTTTTGTGTAGACTACAGTGGATTGCATTTGTGTCAGGTGCTACGAGCCCGTAAGTCCCATAGTCCAAATGTTTTCCTTGACGCATGAACAGCGATCATCAGTTTCACCGACTGACAGTATTATTATCAAGTTGTTGAAACAGATCCCGTACATCGCTTGTTTGCTTACAGAAAACCACCTTGTGCTGGAGTTAGAAAAGCAATCTACTGCGGAGTGGGCGTCAGCATTGCAATGCCATTGCTGACATTTGTTTGGACTGAAGCTTGGCCTTTAATAGATTTAGACCACGCCCTTTGCAGCTTAGTGCTCCAATTAGCCTATAGATTTATTGTGCTACGACGTTTTCCAAGGAGAGGGTCTCATGAATGCAGCACCACTGTTCCTGGCCATGAGTAGTTAATTTCACTTAACATATCTTCCAGCCTCCGTGACGCTGTGAAAAATTTGGGCCGAGCTGCGGATTCCATCCGGTCACCCTCAAAATCGTATATTTCTTGCTTATATTTATCCCACCGGATATCCGAAAAGATGTTGACTAGATAGTACCTATTCCGTCGATAGGCAAGCTATAGCAGATCTGCTTCTGGTTTACCGGAATAACTGAACACAAATCGGAGGCATCTAGGTTCAAGGTATTGCACTGCATTTCGGTGACCAGTGACTCGCATCAGATTTAAGAGCTTACCTCAACAATTTGAATGCTACAGATGGAGTTCCACTGGCTCAAATCATCCAAGAGCCTTCTATTAATGGAACTGATGTCGACTGGGTGAAAACAGTGCTGATTATTAACAGTACAACAGATGATTGGAGGATCCTTTTGAGGTGCTCCTTGTGTGATTGATTTGCAGCACGTAATCTCAATATGGACAGTGATCCGCATTGAAGTGAACCGTGGCCAATTTAACCATTAGAACCGTAGCTGAAGGTGTTTGCTTTATGGGCCATGGGGCAGTAAGATTTGTGCTTGACTGCTCCGGTGGTCGGCATGCAACCACCAACGGTGACACTGTATGTGAAAATCCTTTTCTTTCACTTGTTTTTGATCCGATGTGAGTAACCGACAGTCTAAATTCCGGATAACCTTGCCAGCTACCACATTCCAACCACCACTTGTGTCAACACACTACCAATGTAGTATTAGTGTGTCTGGGCACTTCTTGGGACAGAGGAAAACCTTGTCATAATTATTCGACTTGGAATTTAGCTGGCTGGCTCAGAGGTAGATGGTCGCGTGGACATTCTAAACAACGGATAACGTCTTTTAACTGGATGACCCGTCGTCCTGGCCAAGGTTCAATCGGGGCCAATTAGTGAGACTGGAGCCCACACACCGTAATATTTTCCACTAGTGCGAGCGTCAGATTTTGACTTAAACCAATCCATGTGAGGTCGAGATTGGAAGTTGGGTCGCTTCATGTTCATGGATAAAAAGCTCATTTGACTAAGTAGCGGTTTCAGCAAGTATTTCGCAGTTCAATGCACTATTAAGAGTTTGTTGGGCCCCACAGTAATCCACTTAGAAAGCTAAATCTACTGGGACCGATCTTAAACCCCATTAAGTGCGCTGGACCAGTCAAAGTGCAGTCTGGATCTGAATGCCTTCAGATGCAGCTCTGAGGAGTAATCTTTTCTCCAAGCACTTCTTTCCAAGTGCCTTTTCCGCCATGTTTAACTGAAGCACGATTTTTATCGTTTTGGGCCATATCCTTCGTGGTTTGACAATGAAGATAGTCTTGTGGTCCGTTTGATTATTGGATTATAAGTCGATAGAGTCAAACGAAGGTAGCGCCACTCCCACTAGCAATGTTACCGTAAACATCAGTTTTAAGAGAATATTTTGTCAACTTTCGTCAAACAATTTCCAAGGTCAGTGAGAACATTTATATTTTTGCATATTATGGATACGAAAGCTGAGATACTGTGCGTAATTCGTGATCTGTTCCTTGTGATATGAAATTTTGTGACATATTGTACCCCTCATTAAGAAATGTTTTAATGCATCTGTTATGTTAACAGCTTACAAAGTCTGAGGATTCCCTTTGACAACGTGCGATATTTGACGGGTTATGGGGCTTTATTTACTCTAGTTACAACATTACGGCATTTCTCTTCCGTTCAAATATTTTTAAAAGCTTACATTTTTGATGGTCTTCTTTTAGTCCATTTGCAAGTGAACGTGTAAAGTGCTGGAAATGCATCCACTCCGGTATATAATGCTTCTCTGTACTTGAACTTGATCATCGCGGTCACCGAACACTTAACACTCCTGAGCATCATGGACAAAAGTCGATGTTTATTTTTCAACTGGCCGTAGGCACCTGCATCCTGTTTCTTTCGCTGCCGTTTGCTTCAAAAGATGTCGGGTAAAATATGAATACCAAATGAGTAACCCAAAGACAAGTGGTTGACAAAAGAACCGCCCCTAACTCGTCTGCTAATAGTAACGTTACTCAAAGTAGAGTTCGTCCACCGTAGTGGGCCCAGTTTTGGAGTCGCACGAGGAGAACTAGGTTTGACGGCATGGAATGGATGCCTATTAATCGGCATATAAACTTCTAATGTTTCGGTTGTCCAGCAGCTTATCTTTTATGGCTATTGCGCTAGATTCAGAGACGCTGAAAAATACGATCAGCAACGAGTTATGAGCTCTTTTACAATTGACTTGTGGGTATGTGTTGAGGAACGGTTACGGAGGTAATCGAGACCGTCTTAACAAGCAACCAAAAACCGAGACGCTTTTTGTTACGGGGAGTCGTATATCCTTAGCATTAAGGGTTGATTTGCTGTATGCTTTCTTCTCTCAACTATGTTTGTGTTATACACAACCAATAATTGTCTGAATGTTTTTCATACTACATAATTTGGCGTAATAATTTGGTATGTTAAAAAAACTTTTCAAAGTTAACCTTTTGTGAGTGCTTTTTGATCCTAAACCTACACGCATCCGATGCTACCGAGAATAGGGAGTTGACCCCCCTGCGTGGATTGTTCAGGTATTTTATTGTGAATTAATGATCATACCCAAACAATATTGGTGGGACACTACCTACAAGAAGCTGTGTTTGGCAGCTTAACGTCCGGAGAGGGAGACATACCGGCAATCGGCAGCCAGCGGCCCCCAAAAATATTTGCTCAAAGTGTACGTTTTTGCATAAAGCCATGCTGACTGAAGCACGCTGAGAAAATACCACAAGCTGTGGTGAGTAACTAAATCCAGCACACTTCATCGGTACCACTAACAGAAGCGAAAAATATTAATAGTCGTTGTGCACCAACTTTTCCATTGTGTCCCCTTTGAGCGCATCCACGGTATGATCAAATTTATTTAGTTTTATACGGAGCTGATACGCTTAAATAGTTTATATTTTGATTACCGAATCTCCATATCCGTTACTATGACATAGCGCATGTGCAATAAAGCCGTTGTTTCTGGTAACTCAATAGGCTAGTAACCAATTATGAACTACTGATAGGTTGTATCTATGGTCACTGTGTCTAGCGCTCAACACTGTACTGCACGCGATACTTCGTTGCCGCGCGAACCCATATGGCAGAGATTTTCGCCAACCACTGCCACGAGTTCCATTCCCATTTGTCGCTATCTCTATTTGATGAGTCCAAAGGAAAGAGATCCAGTTTTGGGATCGAGCAATGCTCACTTATAAGGTCCAAGTGAGCAGAATGATCGTGGGCTACATCACAATTAAGTAGTTCCTAACAGCTATTGCGCATCATAGCCAAAACACATGAGTGCCATTCCGAAGTCCAAGGTAGCATTTCAACTGATTTCTGAGTTAGATGAATCCAAATAGTTAAATCGTTAAACAAACTGTATGCAGCCCTGCCGAGGGAGAAGTCTTTCAAAAACACAGCTGTTCATGTCAACCAAGTTTATCAGAATGCTGTAGCGTATGATGTTGCGCGTCGGTTCTGTCGTGGACACGGCAAGAGAAAACCTAAACAGGAAACTATGATTTCCTAGCTGGGTGCAAGCAGTGTTTTCGATATAAGCATCCGCTATTATTGCTGGTTGGGTTTAAACTCAAAGGTGACGAGCTAAGCTGCACAGGGACGTCAGCTGTTGCTCCGGGATGTTTCAACAATCGATAGATATGTTTGTAGGGAATGATCGAATTGTCAGATGTAGCAGAGGCAGTCTTTGGATCCTTAGTAAACCAGCGTGCAGGGAATGTTCATTATTTCTCAAACCATCAACAAATCCCCGTATCAGAAGATATACATAAGTTGTTGGCACATACCGATGTTTGTAGATAGCCTCAGTAAACCCGTCAGCTGATGAGCGCTGTGTGAGTGAAGACAGCCGAAGGACGCAGCAGTTTCGACCAAACAAGTAATGAGCTGTGTAACAGAATTTCTATTTCACAGCAATATAGATACATCAGCAAATGGCAGACAGCTTGATGCAAAAATTGAAAGTACCGGTGTAGCTATAGTCGACAACAGTAATTTAAAAACTTTAAGTATAGAAATGGATTACTTATGCCAGGTAGAAGGAGATACAACAAATTAGGCCTGATCACGATGCCAAATTATGCTTGGATTCCAACGGAGCAATTTGTCAGGCATATTGTCACCTAAATATTTTGTCGACCACCCACGTATTTGTATCTCTTCGCCGTTTTACTATACGTATGATAATTGTGCAATCATTAGAACCATAGAGATAGGTTTCTATTTTTATGCTAAATGCTACGATGTAACAACACAGGATTCGAAGAGACGGGCATGGTAATTATCTTTCGTAATCTTGGACCTCAATTATGTTGACTCCGTATATTTCTAACCTGAGTTCCTTCAGTAGAATGGAGGTTGACATGGATACCAGCAGTTAGTTGGTAAAGTATGAGTCCGGAAAAGAAACTTTCTAAGGCTACTGTGCCCTGTGCGTTAAGTGAAAATCTTTGGGACAGTGGATATTAGTATACTGAAGGAATATGAAACAATACAAATTAAAATGACGTAAAAACTCAATTTTTCTTTATTGGTACCAAATACATCGTTTAGTAACAATCCATGCTGAACAAACCAAGTCTATTTTCTGACCGTCAAGCATGTGTTTTAAGTAATCACGAGTGTTGCATAATCAGCTGCAACGAAGCTTCGTTAATTCAAATGTTCCAACCTAACACGCAAGTGCCGCATGAATACTAGAAACAAGCGTGCAAGAGAAGCAAGAAATTTTCTAACATTGATGCGATCATTTATGTTTCGTTCGGACGCATTTCAGCCAAGTTGTGTCAGTCATGACCATAACAGCTGCCTTTCCTGGGTCCCATATTGACAATGAACAATGAACAATGATTTATAACGGGTAAATAGCAGGTGCTTGACATGTCCCGTAGGGTGTTTAGCATTACAAAAAAAGATAGCGAAGGGATAATGGAGTCGTCCGTTTGGGCGCTAACAGATGAAACTGCACTGTCGCA
>CALYDF020005352.1:0-14463 GCA_944474145.2 Dicrocoelium dendriticum | reverse complement strand
GCGCTTTGTTTTATGAACGAAAACGCTTGTATATATTTAGGCTGACCAGCCTCTTTGGATTTATACCCCAAATTCACGGTCGTAAATCTGTGCGAACCGGTGAGTACTCCATTTTTATTTGCTAGAATCACCAACGATAACAATTTCTTAGCCAGTTTTGCGTCGTACCACTTTATCCCCCTAAAACTGTTATACTTCTACCTTTTTTCTCACTGACACTCCTTACTTCAACCACTTATGTGGTTTGCCAATTTGTTAGTATTTCTATTGCCAACCTGCGGGACTCGTTAAGTGTATGCTTTTTTACCCGTCATATATCATTGTTCCATTGTTCCATTGTTCCATTGTTCTCATGTGCTGCAGCTCATCCGCGTTGTGTGCAGACAACGCACAGTCGTCAGCAAACAGCAACGTGCGGATAGTTGTCACGCAGTCTAGGGTTCTCGCAACAAAACGACGGATGTTCAATAATCCAGCATCAATACGATGCTCCACACGAACATCGTAAGCACAAGCCGCATCAAAAGAACAACACATTATTGCATGAAGATAAATGTTAAACAGGGCAAGAGCTAAGACACAGCCATGTTTCACATAAGTGACAACTGCAAATTCGTCTGACGTCTTTCCACTCAGCTGTACCCTCCCCCGCATGCCACTGTGCAGACATTCAATTAAACTTACAAACTTACGCAAGCAACCAAATTTACCCAACACCAGCCACAATGCCGCGCGGTTCACCGTATCAAGAACTTTGGTGAAATCAACAAAACCGAGTACAACCGTACCACTCTATGCACTTCTCCTGCAACTGACGGGCCGAAAACACCATACTAATGATGCTGCGACCCGAACGGAACTCACAATGCTATTCCTCCAAGTTCGGTTCCACAACCTAACGGACGAGGCGGTTGAGCAGGATTCGGGCAATCGGCTTGCCCACACAACTCAGCAAGTTGGTGTCAAGATAATTCGGGCAACATTGCTTGTTCCATTTGCCCTTGCTCAGTGGCAGCACAAGGGCATCCTTGAGTTCAGGAGACGCCTCCTCAATCCACACGCGTTGCACCAAGTGGTGCAGCGCAGGCAACAACGCGGGTCCGCCGAGTTTCAATACTTCAGGCAGAATCCCATCGGCACCGGCACACTTGCAATTTCGCATCTGAGCTAGTGCTCTCTGCGTCTCATCCAGTGTCTGCGTGTCCGCCAGACTCGCGTTCACATTGTGATGTTTGAGGCCGTGCAATGTAGGCCAGTCGATGTGTGAACGGTTGTCCAAGAGACATTCAAATTGTTTTTGCCAGATCTGCATTATATCTGCAGTCTATGTACAGGTAGCGCTTGAGTTACCTTCGCTTAGCGTCCTCAGTGGCTCCAACCTCGGTTCATACACCGCATCTAATGAGTCAACGAATTCCTTGTTTTGACAGTGTTCGGCGTAGCATTTCATCTGCTTCGCCTTCTCCGTCCACCATGCATTTTTAATGCGACGGAGCTCTTGGGTCAGTCGTGGTCGAATTCTGACAGTTATTCTTCTGCCAAAGTTACTCATCTGCCCCAAGTATTAGTGGCTGGACCTTCAAATTTTGCCGTGGTTGTTCTCGTTGGACTATTTTACATCAGCGTCTGCGGATTCTATAGTTTATTTTTAAATTTGAAACAATTTACTTTTTTCTGATCAGCTCTTAATGTTGTCCCACTCCGTCAACCATTTAAGAACGTTATGTGTTGCTGCCTTAGATCCGTGCCCCATTGGAATACGGTCATAAAGTGAGAAACGTTTGCAAACGTAATAAGAATAAATGTCTTGGAATAAAGCGCTAGCATTGTGCTGGCTGGCAGTCTGGGCTCAGTCTTTGTTCTGTCGACAAAGCGCAAGTCCCACTGATAATTTCTAGTAACCTTCGCTCGCTCCTTGGTAAAATCAGTGATCTCAGTGCCATTATGTAGCGAAATGAGTATGTTACCATAGAAATCATTCTGTTACAAGAAATCTTTTTGTATACTGATGTTGAATATGAGATTATTCAACCCCATGATTACTTTCCATCAGGTCTGACCGCCCCGGGAAGCCACAGTTACTTGGTGGTGGCGTTATAACCTCCATTAATCAGCGTCGGTGAGAAGCAGCAATAATAAATTTTACTTACTCAAAGATTTCTATAAGCTGCCATTTACTTGATTGCAAACCGAATTTCCTAAGTGGCTTACGATCAGTCATCGTTGGAAACATATATTTTGCTCCTGACACATCTGCACCGGAGTTAAAGCGTTTTGAGGACCAACTTTCTTCAATGCTACTGCTTGAATTAGCCTGTTCTAGCTGTTTTGTTGCTGACGATTTCACTAGAAACGATACAACATTCTTGAAGTCACTTGGCTTGAGAGACCTAGTGCCTGTTTCGACCAGCAATTATTCCCAGTTGGACGCTGTATTCACAACTAAACGGCAGTTGTTTGCCATAAAAAGCGGGCTCCTTTGAGCAGCAGAGACCATTGTACGTTAAAACGGTGTCCAGTCATATACAGCAGGTCTAATTTACAACGCTAACCAGACGTCCTTACAAGATTATCACAATAGCGAAATTGCTCCTTGGAACATATCGCGTGGCTCCAGAAGATGTTTACTTTAATTGATTTTTCGGTCTTCAACGACGAGGACCTGTCGCTTCATTGTGACCGTCTAACGGACTACATCAAATATTGCTGTGTTGCTCTGTTGAAACGATCTACTTAAGAAGAAATAGATTTCCATCATCACTACTAAAGCGCCTTCGAAGAATGAAAGAATGGGCCTACAAGTGCAAGAATGCTACCCGTGTCAAAAGCCTAACCACGGCAAATAAATCCGCTCACCTTAACAAATACCTCACTATGGGTATGATCTCCGAAATTTGGAGAACGGCCAGTATCACACCAGTACCAAAAACTGGACCTCAAAAATATCGCCCAATTGTATGCACATCTATGCTCCTAAAACTTTCCGAAAGACTGTTAATTCCGCGGAATTTTTCAACCACTCCTGAAGACCACAGCGCTCCACATTGGATGCAATGGAAAATGTTGTTCATTCTATAGCCTCTGCATTAGATCAACAATGCAAATCCGCACGGCTTCTCTTTCTGGATTATTGGTATGTCTTCGGAAGCCTGGATAGGTCAAGGTTGCTAAATCTGCTATCCGAAAATGGAGTTCACTCTGGTGTGTGTAATTTCTTACGTGACTATTTTACTGATCGTACTCACTCCACCAAGTTGAACGATAAGAAATCCTCTGTCCAACGTGCCGACTGCGGTGTTCTACAGGGATCGATCCTACCACCTTTTCTATTTTCCTTGTATGTTGAACATCTCTCTATAGAAACCACGTTTATAGGGTGTAAATACGCTGATAATGTTATGTTAGAATATATGTCCCCCACTAACCAGGATTCCTCATCAACGTGGGTTACAAGATCTGGTGGGATGGTCTTCATCCAGATTTCTTACATTTAATGCTTCTAAATGCAGTGATGTAATATTTTCTTTTCTATGTGGCGATAAATTGCAGTGCCTCAGAGATTTCTCCCCCACATTTACGGTAAGTGAAAATCCCATACCCCGCTCTTCCACCGTCAAGTCCCTCGGGGGTTTTTGTCCCAGAAGCTTCCTTGGTCCATACATGTCTGTAAAACTTTTCAAAAGTCAAAAAAGTTTTCTTTTTGTGCCCTCAGTATTAAGGCGCTTTCAGTACCTAATACTTTCATAATCAGGATTGTAACCTCTTGTATTATTACCCAGTCATTTCTACAGTCATTTTCCCTGGACTGCTTCAGAAAGAATTCATCTTATTGGTGCGATCTATAAAGCAGATTTCTATATGCAACGGCTTGTCTAAAGATTCCCTAGTTGATTTAATCATTTCTAGACACCTTGATGCCTGCATTGATATATCTTTTATGATACTAACTGATCGATTTCATCCACTGCACAATGAGCGTTTCAAACGCTCTCTTTCTCTTCTACACGTCCGAAATTCAAATTTTATTCTCCCGCACGTCATCGCATCATAATACTGTTTTCTCTTATCTCTCACCTTAGCTTGTTGACACATCAATTCATTAACACGCTGCGCGAGTGCTTGTTGAAATAACAGATCTGCATTTTTCCCAATTTCTATCCGAGTATGTATAGTGATATTATCATCCAGGTATCCGCAGTGGTGGTGTAAATGATGAAAATGAACCCATTAGGATCCATAAAGTTCATTTTGACGACTTGACTTGACTTGAAAGTCACTGGGGTCTTCTCCATGTGCAGCAAATTCTGCATTCTTCTCTCACCAAGGCATCAATTATCGTATTATTTTCTTTAAACCAATCCGGACGCTTACAGTTTGCGCGCCCGATGGTCTCCTCGGCAGCAGCTGTCACATGGTTGCAAATGTAGTGCCATAGGTCGCTAACTGTGACTATGCATTCCACATCACACAGGCGTGCAGCCATCGCCCTATCCAGCTCAATACGTCTCGCCACAGTACCGAGGGAGAGAAAGTTAAATTTACGCCGATTTACGGCGGGAGTGCAATACACAGATTTCGGAAAATATATGTATAGTTTGGTCCACACCAATTTGTGATCAATGCCACACTCAGCTCCACGCAGTACACTTGTCATGCGCACTTCACGCATGTCACGCGGACGTACAAGTACATTATCGAGCAGGTGAGCATGACCACTTCGTGGGTGCGTCCAAGTTGTTCTATTACTCGCGCTCAGTGCAAACCGAGTGTTCGTGATCGTCGGACCGTGCGTGGCACACAGTGTGAGCAGTCTGTTACCGTTCGCAGTCGCCGAACCGATGCCATGCAGACCGATAACCTATGCCCACACCGATGTATCACGCCCAACGCGCGCGTTGAAATCACCCAGCAGAAATAGTCGGTCACTCTTCCGCACAGACCAAATCACGGCGCATAGCTGAGTGTAAAATTGATCACGAGTGTCATCAGGATAACACATGGTCGGACGGTAGATGTTTACAAAAGTGGCAAACTTGCCTCTTCCGAGTCGTAGGCTGTCATCAGTAGCGCGCTGATGCCGGTTGGATCACCCACGAGCTGGCCATGGAGGGGCTCGGATATTGCAAATCCGACCCCATGTTCACGTGGTGCTGACGCAGCGTTGCCCAACCAGTAGAACGTACAGCCAGCACATGCTTCATGCAACTTGCCTTGCTCAGCGAGCCGTGTCTCAATGAGCGCCGCAATATCGATGTTGTAGCGCACTAGTTCCATCGAGACCAGTGCAGTGCGTCGCTCGGGGCAGTCACTCAAGTTCCGGTCCAGTAGTGTGCGCACGTTCTAACATCCGATACTGAATGCTTTGCGCGCAGGCACAGGATTGCATTGGTGAGTATTCGCACGCGAGGTGGTCGTTGTGCTTCGGGGATTTGCTTGAGGGACTCCACCCGGAACCTTTGGCTCAATAGCCTGACCCACAAGGCAGTGGGTGATTTGGAGGTTTGCTTGAGGGACTCCGCCCGGAGCCTTTGGCTCAATAACCTGACCCACAAAGCAGTGGAGAGCAGGTCCAGCTCGAGAATGTGATTGCAGAGACAGATTGGGATCTGCTTGACGGCCATCACCCGAAGCCTCTGAGGTACTGGAACGATTTATTTATCTTTTGCGACCGCACTGGGATATGCACCTGTGACCACGGCTAGACGCAGGTAGCTTTTGGCGGGTATGCACCAATTTGACCAGGGGCTGCCTGACTTGAGGCGGGCAGTAGCAAATCACTGAACACCAGTTGCCCTCCCACCGTCAGAGATAATGCGTGGCGCTCGTGCTCTACGCCAATTGAGCTGTGAGCTTATAACCCGTAGATCCGTTGTCGCCAATGGTTAGATTTTACGGGAAGAGGGCCATCGACCACTTCCTAACCTCCGAAGAGGATGGATTAAGATACTGTCAGGACGCCCGCACCTGACAGAAGAACGACTCGGGTCCTCAACCGATGCTTTCGGTTAAATATCCACCCGAAAGGCAGTAGGTCTAGTACATGGTCAGTTAGCTGACTCATGCAGATTGGAGTCCTGGATCTTCGCAGGGAGAAGGGCGTAACCCAACTCCGACCTAGCGGTCGCCAAATACAGACGTCCATGACATGAGCCCATGCACAGTAGTGGCAGCACTGGATAGACCATCTGTTGGGATCAAGCCACCACCACCCTCAGCACGCCATAGGCTCTCCCGCCTATACATAGACCTACATAAGTACGTACACAGAAATCCAGTACGTTACTAATTAACGCTATATCTTGGTACAGTTATCGAACATACCTGTTTCCAAATCATGATCATACCTTTACTGGCGTGCCTTGCACTTCCTGAAATAAAGCATTTATTTATGTATTCAGTTATTTATGGCTGCTGAATAGCAGAAGCAAATAGATGCGAACCCGAAAGACCTCCTGGCAAATGATATCTGTTGATCGGCAGTATGTAATCGAGTAGTCAACTTAAGTTTGGCCTGCCTACCATATTCCAAATGGTACCATCCAAATTATGCAACTCTTTTCCAACGTGAGGTAGGCGATCGAAATAGTTCTCAAGCTGTCTTATAATGTTGCATTGCATGTGCTATTATCCTATTACTTGAGTGTATGTTTACCCATTTCAGAATGTGCATCCGGTTAGCAGCATCAGTTGAACAAAGAATGAACGTTAAGTTTATATCACTGGCAGCAAGTCGGCGTCAGGACAGTGTAGTGGACCGTAAGAAAAACAATGGGGCACAATTCGCTTCACCTGAACAGCGATCCATTAGGGCCCCATTGTGGTTATCTCTTCAAACTTTCGAAGAACGCCAGGTAAAAACAGATCGAGGCTCTGAAAAGCAAATGCTTTACAAGATAATGAAGAGCAGGTACCGCCTGAAACCAGTTTTGATCGAATTACTCCGGTATTAACCACTTATATCAATAAGTAGGATGGTGCAGGCGAACACCAGTCTTCTGTATCTGCCACTCAGATGCCTCTGTTTAAGTTTAAGTCCCGCGGAAATTCAAGCACTTATGCAGAGATTTCTGCAAAGCTTAGCCGGATACCACATATGAACGCGCGTCTGTTGCGAACACCGCTAAGGCGAGTGCAGAGACAGACGGCACACAATCATCAACTGGCGTAATTCCAGAACCAAAGTTCACCCTAACTTGCAGCTCAACAAAAAAGGACTCCGTCAATATTCCCTCGGCTGTCGTGTACACACATGTTCACGAATCTACCGCCATCGCATACGGAATAAATAGTCTGACAACCATAATCATTTGAACATTGTGCATTTCAATAAAGGTAAACGCTATCCCCACAAAACTAGTACGTTACTCGTCGCCGGAAATTCACACACTATGGCAAACTGCAACTTAGTAGGGGGATATCGTCTGACAGCGTGTGCCATTCGAAGGCGGAAATCCAAACAGTTCACTCCGGTGTGTTCTTTTCGTTTTTCATGGTTCGCCCAAATTCCTGGAGTTACCGTTTTAGCAGCATTACACTGGGCGTGGTTCGGCTCGCCAGTTACATATCAGAAGTTGACACCCGTTCTCACAGCTCTTTTTATTGTGCTTCAGTGTATTTTTCATTTGGTTCGATTTCCATGATGAGGAGGAAAAAATCCAGGATGCTTCCATGTTATTTTAGTTGCTGAGACAATCAATCAAGCTACTTCACTCAATGTCTGGGGCAGTAGTAAAGAAAATACCAGAAAGTCTAGTCGCTATGGGAAATTTCTTCGGTCATCCTGCTAACCTGAGAAAAAGACCTGAAAAATGTCTACCCATAGCTGAAACTGCGTATGTAGACATTTTATTAAAAGTTGATGCGTTCACATCTATATTGCAACCTCTGAAGAGTCCAGCCACCTTATTTGAATCGCGCTCTAATATTGACAAATTGCACCTCATGCTGTGCAGTGTGGTAGTAGCCACAATTTCGAGCGAAGTACACAATCGAGCACGCTGTTCATGCAATGATCTGGTTTTTAATGTGCCTGACAAACCACGATTAAAATCTGTTCAGGAAGGACTTCTGTCGGTATCCTGTATGCAAACTTGTTGGTTCAGCTGCATCAGACCACACAAAAGGTAACATATTGCGCGTATCCCATAGTTTTCAACGTTGAAAATGAACTAATTAATAGACATTTTATTCAAAAGCGCAGTCTCATTATATCTAATACCACCTTCAAACGTTTGAAAATTTTGGAAGGCAAAGCTCCGCTACAACGAGAGATAAGAAGGCGACAGCCAGTGACAAACACAAGTATTAAATAGCCATCTGACGAACCACATCCAGTTGACAGTGCTCCATTTAGTTGCTACAATAATTTTAAGACTGGTACTTGGCTTTGTGCAGACAAGGAAGATGTGATGAATTACAAAGTTTTTTTGAAACTCTCAAGGGTACGCATGAACGTGTGAACCACTTTATTCCACTGGATGCTGTGTCTGGTAGAACGCCAACTTCTGGCAATTCGAAGGTAATATCAACATCAGGTGCAAAAGCGGTTACCGGAAGACCTCAACCAGACAGCACTTTCACGGCTAAGCATGATAAGCTGAACTAGCCCAGGATGACTAGCATCTGCAGAACTAATAATATTGACGCGGTTTCGTATCGGAAAGTTAGTTCTGATACTCATACAGGCTTTTCTAATGCTGTTTCCCGCATGCGAAGTGACCACAAGGTAGTTCAGAGAATAAAAACTGCATCAGCCTCAAATCGTAGACGCAAGTAAAACTAATACGTCGACCTGTAATACTGCGCTTATAGTCAAATCTGACCGCTGTCAAATGTCGTCAAGGATATCGATGGAGGCGGTTAAATTTTTCAACAGTAAAAGAACGACTGACCTAGATTTATCACAGACGCCATTAAGCGATTATATATCACCATTTTGCATTACTAAACATCCATCATTCCGTCATAAAGTTAGCAGAGGTACTACCATATTTGCACTTTATACACAATTTGGGTAGCACTACTATCCGGTCCCACTAATGAATCACGCTTAACATGCTACCGGTGGCGTATGGATTCGCACCAGTGTGATCTCACGGCGAATAAAGAACTGTGTATCGAAAGCAGGTAAGCATATTACACCCACGAATAGAAATGACAGCTGTTTACTGAATCTTATCAATGCCTCGCGCAATCAACTGTCTACCAGTAACATGATGCAGATGACACAGCCTTTCAAGCCAGCATCCACATGTCTTTATAAGAAGCCCTCCTTTATCCTCTCCCCCTCGCATAAGGTATTAAACAAACCTAGGGTACTTTATCGCGAACCATTTTCAAGAGTGCAGTACTCAGTCAAAATCCCTCCGCTGTGGCCACCTTCAAATCGTTTGCTAACATTAACTTTGACATCCTGTATCAACAATTGCTAGCCCGCAGCAGACACACGGTTTGAAACCCTAATGCCTATAAAACAGCCTAAGCGCTTTTCCTCTTATCTCACAACTATCTCAGTATTTTGACCAACATTTGTTCTCTTCACTCTAAAAGCTACACACTACGTTCAATTTTGGTGAGTAATCCTGACACTATTTTACTAACTGAATATTCGTGCCATGAGGATATGTCCGATAATCAGTTATCTTCCGATACGACATGTTTATGAGAAAACGGTATAGCCGTCGAGGTGGAGGCTGTGTAATGTATGTGAAAAATCGCTTGCAGTAGCCACATTCGAATACCCGGTGCTGAATGATGCCCAGGAATCACTATCTTACGATATCTCGTGACCATGAGCAGTTGTTTATGGGATGGATGTAAGGCGCGCCAAACTGCAGCCAATGAGACCAAAAACTTTTGGCGCTTGCATTTGAATGAAGCACTATCCTATCATTGTACATAAGACTATTGGAGGTGATTTCAATGGCCGTCAATTTCATGGTGCATGGGAACTGCTCGTTTGAAATCCCAAAATCTCTTGTATCCAAAATCATGGCTGGCAGCAACAAGTTAGTTTACCAGTGAAAGTACTCTGAATCTCATTTTTTCTTGGACCTTCCATGAAAGTGTATTATGATTTGTCTAATTCAGTCAAATGGAACTCTTTCAAAGACCTAGTTCGTTCGATGAATTGGGACAACTTCCTTCTCTCTACATGTCCTCAATAATCAACGGATCTCCGCTGTAGTATAACTGGTTTCCACATCGGTTCAGCGGTTCCGCTAAAATGAGTCTGTGAAACTAAACACAGATACAATCGCACGATATTTACGACGGTAATCAAGCTTCATTCCATTCGGTGGAAGTTCAGACTGACTACTGATTTCGCACTGTTATTACAGCAGCACAAGATCATCCAAGAACTGAGGTTTCAAAATGACGAAACACTCCTCCTAGTCGAGTATAAAACTGCAAACGGCCCAAGCAAAATTTTGTAGTACCTAAACTCTTCCGTGCTGATGGTTCTTGTTGCAGCAACGTCTTTAATATTATCACCACGGCTGATGGTATATACGTCGATGCACCAGGTGATATTTGCGAAGCTGTCAGCGCTTGTTTTGCCGAAGCAATGTTTAATAAATCAGCAGACACAACAGCATTTATCAAGCCGCACAACAGTAAAAGTCTATGCAAAGTGGAATTCACTATAACGAAAATTGCTGCTTAAGTCTCTCGCTTACGCTCATTGACTTGCTCGGGGCCTGATGAAATCCCACCTTGTTTAACAAAAATCAATGGTAGTGACATGCCGCTGCCTTACCCAACATTTTGCATTATCATTTAACAACGGAGTATAGCCTACTCAACGGTAAACTGTCGTTATTCCGAGACACAAAATAGAGGTACCCATGAGGTTGAAAATAGCATCCCAACAATCACACATCCAGCGTACCTTGAATAATGGAGAGAATAGTGAAAGAGGAATTACTTGGCTTCTTGAACAAGGCCAACTTCATTATCAATCCACAGGGGCGTCGATGCTGCGCAACCTGCTTGACAGACTTCTTAAACCACACAACGGCTTCCATGGAAAATGGAAACGGCGTTGCCATCTTGTTCCTAGATATGCTAAAGCGATTGATAGAGTGTCTTGTCGAAGTGTATTCAACAAACTGAAGGCCGCATGGATTGAGAAGCCGATGCTAGTTTGGCTGTCTTCATATCTGCTTGGCAGTGGCAGGTGGTGCGCCCTGGTGACCATTTCACTTAACCGAAAGCAGTCACCAGTGGAATAAAACAAGGAAGTGTTCTTGGTCCATTACTTTTTATCGGATGTATTAACGATGTATTACAGAGAATGTGACATGGTGCTACGTTCCTGTTTGCTAATGACATTAAAGTTGTCTACACACAAGGGCGCGCAAATGCCCAGGCATCCGTACGTTTCATTCCGGATGAATTATCTGCACTTGAGTCTTGGTGCCTGTTGTAGCGTCTAGCGTAAGTTCCAGTCATGTCTGTCACGGAACGCCCCGCAGCTTGCAAATGATTGGATGAGCATCATCGATGGATCAATAGCAAGGTCGCTACGCCTGTACCTTATCTGACTCACTTTGTGAACACTGTCCAGAGTGTGTCCGCCTCCGTGTTCTGCTTTTATTAGTGGGTTCGGCCTGTAATGATTCAAAAACCTGCTTACGCAGGAGCCTAGCGTGTGTATTGGGATACATCGGCGTCGCGCATGTGAACTGTTACAATGGCATTCCATCTTCCACCTCCGGACGCATTCCGGTGTGATACAAGTGTCAAACCTACTGAGGGCGACTGGGCTCAATGGAAAACTTATAAACTCTGGATTCACTACCGTCAGCTTCTACTTACAATGAGGCCCAAAAGTTGAAAATTCTCCGTCACCGGTTAGGAAATGAAGGCAAACTTTACTTTGGTGCACTGGAACTGCAAAAAGTGGACGCGCTCACAAAGTCGTTAGATGGATCTTGGATGGATCTTGGGTGCTCGACCTAATGTTAATGCTGAAAGTTACCAATTTTGCCTTTTGTGACAAGAGGACTCAGAGCCCCTGGAACACATTGTTTCCCGCTTGATCCGTGCAGTGAAAACATTCGATTGCTCCAGCATTTCAAAGATTAGAATTGAAGGGGTTATGCTGACACACCAATTCAACTCCGGCATCACGAACCATCACATACGAGAAACACTACTTCTGAAAGACCCCTCGATGCTTTCCTGGGATAGAGCCATAGTGCTTGCTAGGCACAAAACAACTGTCCTGGAAAAGTCACGTCCGTTCACCACCAAAGAATCACTCGATATCAGCAAGCTTTAGAGCACGAATTATCACCATCTCAGAATGTGACTGTTTGTGCCTTCGAGCTGGAAGGTCTCGACCCAAAGCAGATTGTCAAACGTGTCCGGCCCGAACAGTAGATTGCAAAAGCTGTGGTAAACAAGGCTGTTTCGCTAAGTGTTGTCGCTCCCGCCGCATAGCACTAGTCGAACAAACATCGACTGAGTCACCTACTGCGTGTGCTAAGAAAATTATTGTTGCCGTTAGAAAACTTCTTCAGCCAGACTGTCGGCAAACATTCTTGATGGAGCCTAAGCTCCCTTTCCCTGACATTCGTGCAGTTATGCTCCATATTCCCCACACCGCTGTGCCACTTGCGATGGCATTAGATTCAGCGTCCCCAATAACAATCCTTTCATATAGCCTTTATGACAAGTACTTACATGGCATTCCGTTGCACCCCACTTCGTAAAAGTTTGCCTCTTACACCAATGCCCTGTGTGCATCCGTGAATATATAGTAAAGAAACTTAGTCTACAGTCAATCGCATACGACGATGCTGTGTACCTGGTATCTGAAGACAGCCCAGCTTTGCTGAGGCGAAATGCTATAGTCGCTCTTAACATAACGCCATCTATCGATCGAATGTGCATCATGGCACTCAATGCATCAGTGCTTAAAGGTTCATCTCCCAAATACGTTACTAAGATGATTGGCCGGGTTCCATCTGCCGCGCATCGCATATGTCGTAATTGTCATCCCTGCTGTTGACCAAGAACGCATGACGATTATAACTTGAAAGGCAGATTATCTTGAGAGCGCTAAATATCTTCTAACGAAACAGCAACATACAGGCGCATTCAGTGCGATGCTACATCGAAGTTAACAAACAAATAGCCAGAACATAATACGGACCACAGCGGTTGAATGAGATCACAGAGGTATTAAGGAATAAAATGAGAGTTTGTGACTAGAACCTCGCTGACTTCTAAAGACGTATAAAAGGTACAGATGAGGTGACAAGTTTCCCTTCCAGGCACACAGTTACAATGTGGCAAAGGATTTTTGGAGGTGCAAAAGATCTCCCTAGAAAATGGAGCACAACACTCTGTATATAATGCTTCGAAATTCTTAGAGTAACTCAAAAACCTGCATAGTTATCATAAGGAAACAATAGGCTTCCTTCGATGTCGCCGCTTTATTCACATCTGGCAACTTGCAGCTGGCGAACGGTCAAAATAGAACGCCTAACAACAGCGAAGAGAAAATTGTGAATATGACGACCGGGAATATTTGGGACCTTGTCCACACGACTTGCTTCAATCTATATGCAACTGAAGTGGGCAACCATTGGATCCCAGTATCGGGGCCAACTGCTGAAATTGTCGTGCGGAAGTTGGAAGAAGACCTTCTGCTAACAATTGGCCTAAACTTGTGTGCCCGTCGAGGATACATTTGTACTAATCAAACAGAATGAAAGTAGCAGTCGCACACCAGAAACTTAAAAATGCAATTGAGGGCATTCTGTGAACGATGGAGTTAGAGGCAAGAAACAAGCTCCCATTGTTAAATATATTGGTGTCCAGAAATTTGGATAGTGTATTTCAAACATCAGTTTATAAGAACTGCATATCTAAGGACCAGTTTGAACTTCAACAACAACCACGCAAGGCCCCACCCTTTTAGCTGCGTACAGATGCTACTTCCCTGTGTGGCAGCGTAATTCGGTAATGCGGTAGAGAAAATGAAAGAAGAGAAACAACTGTTTAATAATATGCAAATATTTAGCATACAAATCGGTTTTCTATGGGCTTGTATTGACAACATTGCGCCCTTGACACCAGAGCTTCTTCAGGCCAGGTGAACTAGTGCAGGTTTGGGTGGTCTTTTTATGGCGATTAGAATGAGTGTAGCGAGAGATAATCAGGGTCAGTGGATAAATGTGGTTACAGTTTCCAAAGGGTAAAGGGTCAGTCAGGGGAAATAATGAGCATGTACCTATCCCAATTGATCTGTTTAATGGGTCATTCAATTGTGAGACAATGTTGATATTCTTGTCTCCAACGTTGATAGTTCGACGTTTCCGCTCAAACCTGAGTCCGTCCGTAAAATCTACTCAGACTGTCCCGGTTTGGGCATCCCGCGATGCGCTCGATAGTTCCACGCTGTCTATTATGCTTACACAGTTAGTGGCCTTGGCGAGTTTTATTGCATTA
>CALYDF020005351.1:0-14454 GCA_944474145.2 Dicrocoelium dendriticum | reverse complement strand
CAAATCCCGCTGACCTACGATGACAAAGTCAAGCAGGTGAGCGTAACCACTCCATGGTTGCGTCCAAGTTGCTATATCACTCGCAGTCAGTGCAAACCGAGTGTTCGTGATCGTCAGGCTGTGAATGGCACAGTGAGAACAGCCTGTCACCGTTCGCATTCGCTCAACCAATACCATGCAGACCGATAACATCTGCCCACACTGATGAATCACGCCCAACGAGCGCGTTGAAATCACCCAGCAGAAATAGTCGGTCGCTCCTGGACACAGACAGTATCGCGGAGTATATCTGAGTGTAGAGCTGATCACGCGTGTCATCAGGATAACACATGGTCGGACTGTACGTGCTTATTAAAGTGGCAAACTTACCTCTTCCGAGTCCTAGACGAGCAGTTATCAGTCGTGCGCTGATGCCTGTTGTTTAACACATCAGGTGACCATGGAGGCGATCAGATATTGCAAATCCGACCCCATGTTCACGTGGTGCTGAGGCGGCGTTGCCCACCCAGTAGCACGTGTAACCGACACATTCTTCATGCAACTTACCTTGCTCAACGAGCTGAGTCTCACTGAGCGCTGCAATATCGATGTTGTACCGCGCAATTTCCATCTTGGCTAGCGTAGTTCGTCTCACGGTGCGCTCACTCGAGTTCGGTCCATTAGTGTACGCAAGTTCCAGCAGCCGATGCTGAGTGCTTTGCGCGCAGGCATACGATTGCATTGGTGGGCAATCGCACGCGAGGTAGTCGTTGTGCTTCGGAGGTTTGCTTGCGGGACTCCACCCGGAGCCTTTGGCTCAATAGCCTGACTCACAAGGTAGTGGGTAGTTTGGACGTTTGCTTAAGCGACCCTGCCCGAAGCATTTGGTTCAATAGCCTGACCCACAAGGCAATGTGGAGCAGGTCCAGCTCGGTAAAGTGATTGCAGAGACAGATTGGGATTTGCTTGGGGTAAATCACACGCGGCCTTTGAGTTACTGAAAGGATTCACACAGGTTTTGAAGCCGTAGTAGAATAGGCCCATGCGACCACGACCAGACGCTTGACGGTTTTAGTGGTTTTGTACCAATTTGACAGTACCCATAAATTTTCCTCCCGGTACCTTCAAAGGCAATGCAGTCGAACAGTTTTGTTACACTAATTGGCTAAATAGAAAGCTCTAGCACCTAGCACCAGAGCAACACAGCTTCCGTCAAACTGGGTCATGTGCTATCAAAATACTGATAGCGCGTGGAAGCTAGACCAAAGCAGTGGATGATGGAACCGGAACCGAAGTTGGCTGTCTTGACCTTTCTAAAGCCTCCGAACATTTGGGTCGTCAAATTTTATTTCTTATGTTATAAACCTACGGAATCAGACATCATATCCTTACATGGACCGGAAATTTGTTTCCTCAGAGGCGGCTTCAGATCAGCATTTTGGAGCTCATTATGCGATCCGACTGAGGTGGACTGCGGTGTTCCACCAGGATCAGTGTTGAGGCCACGCTACTGCTTGGTATTCATCAACCATTTTGTGCATGTCATTGAGTAGAATTTCCTGCATTTTGGTGATGACATGGAGATGTGGTAGACTATCGATAATGAGGAGGATGGGGATCTGCTGTAACGAGATCTGGACCGCGCTTGTGAATGATCGACTAATCTACCTTATTTCAACTTGTTAGGTGTGGAATTAAACGCCTTCGGAGCATACCCAAAAGCGCTTATATGTTAGGAGACCACATCTCGAAAACCGCCGTACAGGAGTGCCACTGTGGGAGAATGATTCGAGAATACTTTGGCTGTGCGGAGCACTGTTTGAAGGTGTTCAAAACCGCGAACCAACATGTTGATCCTTTAGGGAAGAAGTTGCGGTGGTTCGACCTTACCGTCTTCCGCGAGTGTTCTTTGAGTATGTAAAGCTTCACGTGTAGTACGCGATTAAGATTTGGCAACTCTGGAAAAATCGCGATCTGTCCACATTGGAGACCGCACGGTGAAGGGCACCGGAAATATGAAGGTCTCGTTCTATTTGCATTACCAAATATTACTGAAGGCCCTAATTGTGCACAACAAACGTTAGCACCGTGTACGTAGTGACCTCCTTCTGATTTATCAGATTTTGACAAACTCCAGTTACCTTTATAACCACATACTGAAGCTCCACCGCAACACCAAACGGAGAGACCGCCAGCTGAAACTGGTCACTCAATACAGCTGGCTGGAATGCCACCGGGAACTTTCACCTTGCGAATTTGTGGATCATGAAACCCCTGCCGAAGTTCGCCGTCCCTACGTTCACGTTACCCATTAACACAAAAGGGGTCACCAAATTGCCGCCTGCGGACGGGATCCGTCTTGTGATGTCAGACCATCCGACCCAGCAAACGTGTCCGAAGTTGCATGACAAACCGTATGAAGAATGAGGCGATATGATACAATTAACATTTTTTACTACGAGTGGTATTGTCGGTGAAATTACATTTTCTTGACCACTAACGTGAGCCAACTCATGTGCGTTACATGTGACATCGCTGTATCGTACTATCAGTGGGCTAAGGTCATTAGAACGTTGATAGCACAATGGCGTACTAGAGGTAAAAATTAGCCAAGGCTCGACAACTTCCCTTGGATGGATTGGGTGAATAACATAAGTTCCATACGAATATGACTTCAAGGTCATACGCGCCTCCGAGAACTCACCATAACATCTACGTTAACACACTTGTGTATCCGTCTATCCACCTTTCATAGGAATGGCGTGTGCACTGTTTGGGTATTGTCACCAATGAATAACGAAATCCCTAGTAAGTAATACATCTGAAGAAATGCGTCGTCGATAAGTCATGACCAAGCACAAACACGATCCAGATCTCGTTACAGCAGATCCCCATCCTCCTCATTATCGATAGCCTACCACATCTCCATGTCATCACCAAAATGCAGGAAATTCTACTCGATGACATGCACAAAATCGTTGATGAATACCAAGAAGCAGCGTGGCCTCAACACTGATCCTGGTGGAACACCGCAGTCCACCTCAGTCGGATCGCATAATGAGCTCCGAAATGCTGACCTGAAGCCGCCACTGAGGAAACAAATTTCCGGTCCACGTAAGGATATGATGTCTGATTCCGTAGGTTTATAACATAAGAAGAAAAATTTGACGACCCAAATGTTCGAAGGCTTTAGAAAAGTCAAGAGGGCCAACTTCGGTTCCGGTTCCATCATCCGCTGCTTTGGTCTAGCTTCCACGCGCTATCAGTATTTTGATAGTACATGACCCAGTTTGACGGAAGCTGTGTTGCTCTGGTGCTAGGTGATAGAGCATTCTAATTAGCCAATTAGTGCAACGAAACTGTTCGACTGCATTACCTTTGAGGGTACCGGGAGGAAAATTCATGGATGGTAGTTTTTTGGCTCCGATCTCATACCAACCACAAATGCGGTTAGATGTGCTGTGGACTCGCTTTTCTTCATGTTAACGGGTCTGCAACCTTCGAATACGCCTTTAGATGGCGTAGGTTTGTGCGACGTCGTTCCTTACCATCCGAGTTTCATTCGTATACCACTAAAGCCTGGGTGTTTTCTGGAATTTTTACTGTTGAAGCAATTCGGGTAGTTCTGTTTAAGCGGTAACTGCGGATTCTATGCTACGACAAGTGTTTGATGGCCAACATAACGTCAGTTAAATTGCCCGCATTCTGCAAGGGTTTGCTAATGGCCGATAAATCAATCTATATCCGTATTAGCTGGAACCATAAAAGTTATACTCATAATAAGTAGGTTATCACGTGTACGTCAAAATTGAAGTAAAATCTGATCTTCGCAATGTCGGAGACTTTTACTCTCCGCTGTGAGTCCATAGAGCATTCTTTTCCTACTAAATTCGCTGACATTGTGTGATTTTGAGTGAAGAAAATCTCAGCGGTTTAACATGTCCCGCCAATCGCACAGTGTTGTGACCGTATCAAGTTGACCCCTTCATTGTTATATTTTGTGGGTGATATATTGAACAAACGCCGGATACCAGCATTTGCGCTCTTTACGTGCTTTATCAGTGCAGCGTATGATCGAAAGCTGACTCTGCAGTTTTAACAACAAATGTTGCCTTAAAGGCGACGTCGAAAACAAATTGAACGCCCGCACTTCTGGCAGCAGCCTAACTGTAATGCATTCTAGCTGCATTGATAGCTAATAACTTTGCGGACCTCAGAGGAACGTGGATAATCGATAGACGGAAAGCACACGATAGATTTGGGTATTAGCAGTGAATGGTGACATATTACGGTAAAGAGCGCATGCTCTGCGCAGTCTAATAGGTGGATTTGTTAAAATAAACAATCGCGTATGTCAGTGAAGTCCGATTTACTTTATAGGACAGGCATTTACTAGTTCGAGTCAGTGCGCGTGAGCGAGCGCTGATATCATTTGAACAGTGTTGTATTACGGGTAAAAGAGCAATGTTCAACAAGCCATTGGGATGAAAATTATTGAGCAAATAAAAGTTCATGATAAAATTAAAATGGTCTTTGTGGACCCACCATAGACAGGTACAGAAGAGCCGAGATGAGCGCGTGATACAAATACAAATCCATAAATCCACTGGTTGGAATTTTGGGAACGCACCGTTTGTTTGTGCTATCTAGCCACTTGGTTAACACAAGTAGTAAAGGGAAATGCTAACGGAACAGTGCTTTATCAATTCTTTTTTTTAACTACATTTATGTTGGGGGCGGAGACTACATAAGTATGGGTAGCGTTCAACGGTTGACACACTCGAAGTGCGAAGAAATTGTAACGAGATTTCAGCCGGTTATGTTGCACTGTTATTTTCAAAGGATAACCTCTTAGGCTGGTGTTATGATTCGATTCCAGCAACGTGTGGCAAATGCGGTTTGGGATCCTTGGAATCTTGCAAATCATCATAGATTCCCGATATCTGCTGCTGTACTTCAATCTAGGCTGGAAAGTTGGACGGAGAGAGCCTCTAACGTATTTGTTTGTTGAGGAGTCTCAAGAGCCACAGGATACCGTTTCTGCCATGGGTGAAACGTATGGATCTCATACTTCGTGCGCTGTCACACTTGGGCGTTAAGCATTTGTGAGAAGATTGAGGAGTTAAACCGACCGAACGCTCTGCGAAGAAGACCAACGTATTGATCACAGGTTCTCGACGCCTTCTCTGCCAGTTTAGGACATTCGCGATTGCCCTGTACGCAGGTCAGCTCCAGAGAGTCCTTCTGAAAGATGTGAACGCTCACTGAATTACTGGATCACTTTGTACTTAGCTGCGTTGAACTGGACTAGGTTTCTCATTGACCATTCACGAACGCAATACGAGTCATGTTGGAGGAAATCGTGATATTCATTGCAAGTACTCTCTCAACATATCTTAACGCTATCGGTAAAGAGCGGAAACTTTGGAGAGATAACTCTTGCCAGGTTTTCAATAAGCACCAAATATGTGCGCGGCCCCAGCACCAACCTCTGCGGAATATTGCACTCCACCTCAGCCGGCTTAGAGAGTGATCCCTGAACACTCAAGTAAGGCCTCAGTTGATGAAGAAAGTTAGTAATCCAGTCAAGAACATCATATGCGATTCCATAGCTCCGTAGCCTGTGGAGTGGTATGTGGGACTTCAGTAGGCCGGAAGGTTAGATGTCCAGATAGATGAAGTCGCCCTCGACCCCGACATCAGCCACATCCGAACAACTACCACGTGTCACCAGTAGGTTGGTGATATGAGACTGGTGTAGACGGATGTCATGCTGCTCCAATGTTAGGACGTTGGATTTTCTCAGGTCGTCCATTAGAGCCTAGGCGACGACCTCCTCCATAGCCTTCATGAGCAGAGTGAAGAGCGTCACTTGGCCATACTTTTCGGAGGCCAAACAGCTAGTGCCTTTAAAGTTTGGGGTAGTGTACCATGCTACAACTCAGTGAGAAAGTTAATCTATCGAATCATCAATGAAAGAATTGCGATAGGGGTTCGGTTAGCTTAGTGCTTCAGTGCTTTCGGGCGAATGTTCTCAGCTCACGGAAATCTGTGGCCGAGCAGTTACAGAAACTTCATTAGCAAGGTCTCCGGATTAAAAACAGCATGCGTAAAGCACTGCATTTGTAAAAGGGTTGAAGGTCTTTGAAAGGGAGCGGCTGCAAGTTAGAAAATATGAGCGTATAGCAGCAGCAGGTCATTCGCTTCTTCGTCGTTGCAATGTACCCATCCGTCGACTGGGAAAACTGGAGAACTGCCATGTTTTGCCCATCGGAGACTGCTGATACATCTGTACAGTAGTTTTGTTGTTTTCCAGAAACATTTTGGCTAGGCACTGTTGATAAGTTACTTTGACCTCACAGACAGGTGTGGTACAATGTTTGCGGTGGGTAAGGAACTTTCCCTAGTAGACAGGCCATGCTGCATTAGCTTTTGTTATGCGTTTTCAAGTCTTGCTTCCGAGATTTACCGATACTTCTGAGGAAGGAAAGGGGTCTCTGATGTCCTGTTGACCATGTCACTCAGACTTTCAACAATTCATACCAAACCGTGTAAAAGGTATTGTTCTACGAGAATATCCTAGTGAATGCCTTGACGAATTCTTTCAGGACGTGGGATTGTATGTGTTAATTCCGTGTTTAGTCGGATATTTTGCATAGCAACAATAATTTACTGTTATGATTATATGGTCGTTGAGGCCCAGTGGACTCTCTAACAAAAATTTGTTGACCATGAGCTCTTTATTTGTGAACACAAGGTCCAATATGGACGGTTCGTTTGCTGTCCTGAAGACACTGTCCTGGAAGACACTAACTCCAGTTCGTACACATTGAATTCACCGATAATGAGAAGGTGGCTATACCTATGGCGTGTTAATCTGTTCAACCGCGTCCCAATTTGGGAGCCTTTTTCGGATTGGATGTGAGGTGGGTGGCGGTAAACGACAACAACGAGGCATGCGTCGTTTTGTCTTAATCGGGGACGGCACCAGAATGAGTCGGACACACGAGTTTCCGCAAGGTGAATTATTACACATTGCAAGTCACTGCGGCAATAGTGAAGGACCCCACTTCCTCTGCTGAAACTATTATTCCGGATGAGATACACTGCTGCTATCCCAAACTCAGCATCCGCAACTCATTGATGAAATCAGGATCCGGTAATGAAAATCACGTCCCACACATTCGCAACCATGCGCACCCGAAGTTCAGTAAGTTTACTGAGGAGTCATTGGGTTTTAGTAAATATACATGGCAGTTACTCGGATTTCAGTAATGTGTTGCAGATGGTGCAGTTCATACGTGACGCTTCACCGAACAGGGAGTGGCGGGCGATTATTCGATTCTTCTGTTGGTACTTGGCGACTGATTCGACATCAGATCCATCGATTTCGTTTCTAATCCCAACTCTAATCTTCTACATCAGCGTAAGTAGTTTGGCAAAACAATTTATCAGCAGGTTGTACGGGCTCGTCAACCACGTTGTTCTTTTCTAATTTCTACCGCGTGTGGTTCTTTGGGTGACATGCCATCTCTAGATGACATCTCGCTCGTTGCCTTCTGCCGTATCTAAGATGATAGCCTGCAACGAAACATGCACCAGGTTTTCGGTAGCCGTGCCGCCTTTTGTTTCGTCTAAAGGACTAGCTTCTGCGCTATGAAGCCACATCCTTCGTAGTTGGGTGATTTGCGCAGCCGTGGCACCGATTTCACTGGTACGTCATCCAAGGAAAATGTTTCACGAGAGTAACATTATGGTTCCTTGTCATTAGTTGTGATTTCATGCTCATCGCATGAATCGATTTCAGGAACACCCTAGACAAAGACGGCGCTGACGGAAGTTTCCTTTCAGTGGTCTACCAAGCCGCGGTTACTTCGATAATGCTCGCCGCGCGTGAGATCTGGAATGACACGGATGAAACAGTGATCATTTCTGAGTCGACTTGACTACACTAGAACGGATACTGCTTCGACGATGGAGTTCAGCATAACACGCAGAAGTCTTGACTCCCCCAAAAAGCTTAGAATTGGCGTGCCGCATGATTCGCACTACATGTACAGGTTTAATCACAGTGCCGTGTGGGTTAATAATGACTTCCTACTGGTTGACTTCGTCCAACCGCCTGCCACTAGCTTACTCTGACAATCTTAGCAAATCCACAGACGTCATACATTTCCTCAGACACCAGCGACGCAATCGAACTCAGTCAAAAGAACAGTAACACATTTACAAACACAAGCAACACACCTACCTACATACCTATATTTATGGATCCACATATATGAACCTCCTATTATAGTACTGCACATTTATTGTTCAATCGTTATACTATTACTATGATCATGCCTTTAATAGCTGAGAATAAAAACTTATTCATTTATTTACTTTCCCTTCGTGATACTGGAGCGAAGTACGCTCGGTACCGGTTGCTTTTCATAGCTTCTTTCAATATGTCACTGGTAAAGAGTGACATCCTTGGTGATGCACTGCAGGAACTAGTGGTACTTGCACCAGGAGAACTTCACTTCGCTCCATAGTTTCCGATCCAGTGGCGGATGTTGTCAAAGCCAAAGTTCGGCCAATCTTGGAAGCAATCGTAACCCATCCTTGATTAGTATTGGCTTGCTCTTTTTTATCCACTCAGTCGAGGGATTGAACAAAGCCTTGCGTGTAGTTATTCCGATGGAACTGAAAACTTTCTTAGTAGATTATGACCTTCTTGTGGTATTAGAACAGTAATTGATTTTCTGAGCTATTGGTGTTTCGTTGCTTACAGATTTACCAATCTTTCTGCTCAGTATTGCAGCAGTAGTTACTGGAGTACTGGGTTGCACAGTTCGTTATGCTTACCCCAATTTCGGTACATTTGATGGGCATCGTTTCCTCAAACGTAAGTAACAACTGGTCGTAATTCGGAGCTAACGGGAACACACATTTTGTGTGTGAGATTGACTTGCCTTCTATGTGGAACCAGAGAGAATCTGGTTTGATGTCTAACAATTTATACTGGCAAGGTTTCAATGATGCATTTCTCGTGGAAAGTCTTATGACAGTTAGAAGACGGAATATCTACTTTGACACGTTGGGCACACGATCTACTTATGTATGCAGCCTGATGCACGCTAGTCGGCGCGCTCATTGGTCGATGGTTACGAAAAGTTAGAATAACTCACTCTTAATGATTAGCAGTTGTTTTCGAGTTTCTGAAGTTGAGGGTAATTGTCACGTACGCGGATCACTTCACACCTGTATGACTGCAACCTGTCCTGTCTGGCGTGCCGCTCGACTGAGTCAGCCTGCCCTTGAGGCAAACCCCACGAGGGTTTGGTGGAGGTTTTTCGTAGCCGGGTCTATGAGCCGCCTTTAGGTGAGTTTGTCGCGATACTGAGAAGGGTTCGCAGCGCAGAAACATAGGTTACCTTGTAGCTGTAGCACACAATGTTGGAATCGGACGAGTAACAGCTTTTTTGAATGTCGTTGAAATGCGCAATTGAATGAGACTAATCCAGATCTCCGACGATCAGAATTACGCAACGTTTTGCACTTGGACATGAGTGGAATTCCGCCCTGAAATCAATTTAAAGTCAATGCGCTGGCAGTGTTCTCGTAAAATGTTACTGCAAGTTAACGCTTGTAAAAGTTAGGTGAACAACTTAGATCTTGTAGTGTGTGACAAAATGCGCTCGAGTAACAGCGAAAAAGTCACACAAGCACGAATGCAGGACTAGCACATCCAGATGGATGAGGACTATGTTTGAGCGGCTGGCAAAGGATGTGGACGGATGAAGCTAGACGGGAGCGAGCGTCAGCAGAGTTAATCACGCAGCGGACGAGTTTTAGGGGATAGGATCAAAAACTGTGTAGCAGTAAAATGGTGCAACCATTACACAATAGAGAAGCTATAAACTTGTACATAAAAGATAATAGTTATCTTTGGTGACGCCGCAACATAGTTGTTTGCCCCAAATTTCTCGCCGGCGCAATATACTTACCCACCCGTCCTTGTTGTCTTACATGCGTCCATTTACGTGATCATAGCTATTAGTCTGGTAAACGGACCGGAAACCCACATACGACCTTGCTACACTAGGTGGTGCTGACAGCTTGGACGCGCTTTACACCGGCTATAAAGACGGACGACCGAGCATAGAACATAAGTCCGATGTAAGTTACTGGAAAACCATGGTGAGGCTGTGCCCCGGCGCGAATATATGGCTACCTATGTTATGCCGAAGAAAACCAGTCAAGCGGGATGTGTTCACATTGTCTGAGGCCAGGAGGCCAAAGATGGGAGGACCACGTTTGCCATAGTTGGAATATATGATTGATCTATGGACAGAACCGACCTTTCTCGTATAACTAATACCGTGTACCGTGTACTGAGTCATGGATTTTATTTTCACGGTCGGATTTGGCACCAGGTAGAGCAAGTCGTGGGTAACAGTACCGCAGTCAAAGTAGCGCAATAATATCTGTTGACGATTTCAGGGTAACAGAGGCATTTTCTGGTGCAAAATATGGGCAGAAAATGCAATGAAGTGGGCACAGTACTTAGCCATTAGCCGAATTGATTCAGTATGCGATTGGTATTAATTTAATAGAGATAGGTTATTGATCTTGGTAACTGAAACGAAAAATTAACCACGAAGGCTTCTCAGATTTCTGAGACGCTGATTTACATTCAAGGGGTTAACTATCAGAATTCGTGGCCTGACCGAGCTTAATTGAACGGTAGCATACATACTAAGGACTATTTCGTATCTGGTAAGCCAGTACAATATCCAGAGATATATGTCGATTAAGCTCGCTGAACACCGAATGTGCCTTCGTCATTTGCAGCTTTGGTAGGTGACGCAAATATAAGTTCCTGCTATCCGACCTTACGAACTCTGCGATGTAGTTATGTTGTGGTTCTGCCAACTTAGTCAGGCTCGGGTAGCATATGCGAGTTCAGGGTGTATGTAAGCCTTAAACATCGTGGGGAATCTGGATGGGCACGGACTACTGGGTATCTTTTAAATTGATGATAAATTTATTTGCATATCCTTGATACTATCGTGAACGGTAGCTGCGGTCATACATCGTCCGCACTTAGGTTGCAATTGTTGAATACATCAACTTTGTATCTCCGTGCAGTGATAGTTTTGGGAACGCAAGCTTTGTTGGAACCGCGACCGGAAAGCAAATCATGCCCGAACCGCACGAGATGACTACGTTCGCACGGGTGGGATAGATAAGAGGTATTTGGATCATTCTAGAACGGACAAAGCTTGATGTGATTGCATATAAGGATAAAGCGATAGATGGGACGATTTCCGTAAAGTGGGTTTGGTAGTCAACGAACAGTTGAAAGCGATCAGTGGAGGGTAAAGCACTCAACAGCAACACCTATAGAACACAACGACTCACAGCGGCACGATACAATGGAGAATACGGAGGCGCGCGAACACGGCGTGTATCGATCGAATGGAACCAACGTTACAGGAACTCGGGCAAGGTTAAAATACTGTTCAATGGTTCAACGGTTCAATAGTGTATGATGGGATAAAATGCATAACTACAAGACCCACAGGATGGATATGCAAACGAATATTACAATCAAAATGTTCCAAACATATGTTCAAACATATGTGTGTGCGTTCAACCGAGCGTTGCTCAATATGCCTCCTGCATTTCGTCTCCTATGACCATTGTGTTCAGACTTGCGCAACCTATGAATAAAAAGGAAAATATTGGTACATCGTTTAACTGCATTTGGGAAACTCGTAACTCAGCAAATGCCATCACAGTTCTATCGCCTATGTAAAAAGACAATGTCCTCAGAGTACTGGATCTCAATGCCTAGACCTCTCTCAAAGGGAACCTCGACTATATTCGCAAGAGTTGGAACGTCGACTGAAGACACAGGCACTAAATAAGTCTGTTCAGTGTGACAGTGATAAGGTTTTAGTTGGTTGTGCTGGACCGTAAGCACATCCGCGTTAGGCTTCACAAGGCCTCGATGCACAAAATCATTACTGGATTAATGAAACACAGGGTAGCGAAGAGTACTCATTTCGATAAATCTCATCAGGCGTTTACAATTATAAATAGAAAGTTGAAGCGGGATAGGCTGGTGAAGCGCGACAAAGGTTAGCGATTCAAAGCGAGGCAGAAGGTCAGCTGTCCTAATCGATAAATTGGTCGATCCACTGAAGCTGCGGCTACCACAGTATACGTAGGCAGACAGATACCCACATACAGATATACACGTATGCTCACGAGGCATATGACGTGCTTCTCAACTGATTGGGTGATGCACTCATCACCCGGTGGTTGTCAGCGTGTGAAGTGGAAGCTGTTTGGAAGTGTGTTAGCCCCAGGGCAGAAGAAGCGCTTGAATAAGCGCTCTCTGTTTTCATAGTTCAGGTTGTGTAAGCCTAATCGCAATGGCTTCGGCTGTCCGTAACATTCGTTTCCTCAGCCCCTTGGGGTAGCGTTTTGGGACAACATAAAACACTTTGAAAGCCTCCGTAGCCTTAATTTGATGTCCACTGTCGACCAAATGTTCTAGGATAGAACTCTTGATGCAACCGATAGTACCTTTCTGCAATGCCGTGGGACAGTGCTTCGACATCCGTTTAGACAGACGCTTAGTCGTATGTCCGATGTACTTCCCACCACAGGTGCAAGTAAATTGATATAGAATATAAGATTCGGACTGGACCGGGAGTCTGTCTTTTAGACGTTGGGCAACAAACGGCATAGTTTCAGCAATGATGTGTGGATACGCAGCTGGAAACGTTCGAGCTACTGCAGCGGAAAGCCTTTTGTTCAGCAAATCGAAAGCAATATCTCCCTTAAACGGAACTGATAGAAGCACATCTTTCTTGGGGACAGTTGTAAACAATTCATGATGAGCATGAATAACTGCGCGCTTTCGGATGAAGTGAGCTGGATAACCGTTTACTTGTAGCGTTTGGAAAATACGGTTCTTTTCGGCTTCCAGGGTCTCTGGGCTACATATTTTAGCCGCGCGAAAATACAGGCAACGAACGAGGTTCCGTTTGTACTTCAAGGGCACAAAACTGCGAAAATGCGTGTATTGACCGACCCACGTCGTTCTCCGAAACACACTTCTTTCTAGTGAACCGTCTTCTTTTCTCCTTAGTAAAACGCCCTAGAATGCCAGTTTACCATCACTCTCGATTTCACTGGTGAACTTCAAAGATGGGTGTACACTGTTTAACCGGTTCAACAGGCTGGAAACATCAGTGTTTGAATCACAGACTATAAAAGTGTCATCCATGTATCGACAATAGAAATCAAATGAAGAGATTGTGGATTTTATAGGTCCATGTTCGAGCATAGCTAGGGAAACGTCGGCAAGAAGAGGTCCGAGAGGAGACCCCATCGCGACTCCGTCGATCTGTCTGTATTAGATGCCATCAAACAGAAACTGTCTATTGAAAGTACATCGTAAGATCAATTCCTTCAGTTTCGGCACTGGGATACCCACGTTTATGTTCCTTTGGTTTAAGTAATCACAAATAAAATTAACCGTCTCTATCAGCGGAACGTTCGTAAAAAGTGATTCAACGTCGAAAGAGAGCATCAACTTACCATTTACTCTCATACATTCGAGTTGTTTCACAAATTCGAATGTGTCTTTCACAGTGTGAGTGCATAACTCGCGACGTACCGGTTCCAGCTGATCTACAATCCATTTCGCAACGGAGTGAAAAGCAGTGGTCGACATGTCAATTATCGGACGAAGAGATATTGCTTTCGATTTGCTGAACAAAAGGCTTTCCGCTGCAGTAGCTCGAACGTTTCCAGCTGCGTATCCACACATCATTGCTGAAACTATGCCGTTTGTTGCCCAACGTCTAAAAGACAGACTCCCGGTCCAGTCCGAATCTTATATTCTATATCAATTTACTTGCACCTGTGGTGGGAAGTACATCGGACATACGACTAAGCGTCTGTCTAAACGGATGTCGAAGCACTGTCCCACGGCATTGCAGAAAGGTACTATCGGTTGCATCAAGAGTTCTATCCTAGAACATTTGGTCGACAGTGGACATCAAATTAAGGCTACGGAGGCTTTCAAAGTGTTTTATGTTTTCCCAAAACGCTACCCCAAGGGGCTGAGGAAACGAATGTTACGGACAGCCGAAGCCATTGCGATTAGGCTTACACAACCTGAACTATGCAAACAGAGAGCGCTTATTCAAGCGCTTCTTCTGCTCTGGGGCTAACACACTTCCAAACAGCTTCCACTTCACACGCTGACAACCACCGGGTGATGAGTGCATCACCCAATCAGTTGAGAAGCACGTCATATGCCTCGTGAGCATACGTGTATATCTGTATGTGGGTATCTATGTCTGCCTACGTATACTGTGGTAGCCGCAGCTTCAGTGGATCGACCAATTTATCGATTAGGACAGCTGACCTTCTGCCTCGCTTTGAATCGCTAACCTTTGTCGCGCT
>CALYDF020005350.1:0-14386 GCA_944474145.2 Dicrocoelium dendriticum | reverse complement strand
CAACACAGAGCAGTAAGTTGTATGTCGCATTCATGATGCTTCTTCACCGCAGTTGGGCTAAACCAACTTACACTTAAACTAGGTCTTTTTAATGTGGATAAAATTCATTACATTTTATTTGGTTTGTTCTGCGTACTTGATAATCTTCTCCCAACTTACACACGTCGCTCATGCAAATTGTGGTAAACTTGCGTAATTTTATCGCGTGGTATTTTTTAAATAACTTTCGGACATTTTGTACTTATCGCGTATTCACATTTAACCACTTTCTTCCATATGCTCATTTAGCGAGTATTTATGTCGTCATATGCGTTTACTTTATTCGATATCGGCATTTCGAATGATTGGCTGTTGTTTGACATCCCAGGTGTGGCTGCGCTTGATGTGCATGTTGACAAGGTGCCTACCTGTCTATTACCCACTACCTCGTCCATACTGGCTCCAGGAGACAGTTGGTCGTTGCTTGTGGGGACGGGGTGCACGGTCCTTGTGGCCGTGTTAGGCTCGAACAGTGGTTCCATGCACTCAGTGTGGAGTGGTCTACGGTCCAGCCACCGCCTTGTGTGCGGTATCTTCCTCAAATACAGCGTGCTTGTGGTCGCCTGTGAAGGAGTGTGGGTCGACTCCGTAGATGATACACTGCTCCCTCCCCGCATGCCTCCCTGTCCTATTCCATCGGGTTTACACTGGATATGGGGTGTGTGGATGGAGCTGTGGGTGGTGCTGCGCAAGGCACCTATGGTTTTTCTATAGGCGCAGGCGTCCTGTGGCTGGCCACAGTGACAGGCAAATACGAGACCAGATGCCGCCAACCATATTTACCTCGGCGCAAAAAGGATATTTTAGTAGTTTCTGCATTGGCAAACGTGAGAATGTGAGAAAACTGATAGCGGCTATAAAAAAGCACAGCTAAACTCATACACTCCATGACAAGTTGAGGGCTAAATTTTTTGTTGAGTGATATATAACTAAACATGTAAGTGACTGCTTGCTTAAGTGATGGGAGTGATGATGAACCGTTGACAGAACAGTGAACCGTTGCCACCTATTTTGTCTTAGACTCGACCTGGACACCTTTACGCAGACTGTACGTCTAGTTAAGTTATTCTAAAGCATGGGCCTAACTTCATGACGCATTGCTCGCTGGGATATGGGAGTGAAATGCGCAAAAGTCTTTGGCTAACTGGATGATCTGTTGGCCTATCCAGTCTTCGATATCCTAGAGTTCGCTGTTGGGTATATTCGTTTCCAAATTTGTCCGCGACTACAGCCGGACTATGGGTCTTTTCTGACCCAACAGCCACACTATACTCAGTGTCACCCATGAGAAAAGAGGCTGCGGCGACTCACGCACCTTCGATACATGTAGTTTAAATGCGAGATTTGGAGATCTGTGCATAAGTGGGAGTTACAACATTGATCGCATCCTGTTTTCTGTTGGAACTTCACGTTCCGCCCAGCACCTCCATGGAGACAGCGCAACGCTTTTTCTCCGAAATCCTTCGGCACGATAATAGAAGTGGTTGTAGCCACTTTGTGAAAGCTCGCATTCCGCGCAGATAGACCTGACACACTTCGGCGGTATATCTCTTATTTATATCCAAGTTAGCTGCCTAACCGATCTGAGAGGAGTAAAAGCTGCAATGGAAATAGTCCGTGGTTTGGAGGAGGAGAAAACATATTCACTTACTGGTTACGGTTGGCCAAACCGAGCACCGTGTCTGAACCAGTCATAGTGTAACTTTTACTAGACTGGCGCAATCACGCCCTGCTTCTCCTTTCACCATTATCTTCCTTTGCTTCGCCGCGGCAACGAGTGGCTACATTGGCTGCGTAATCGAATCACGTGCAACCAGTTTCCAGAGACAACAAGTTCAGTTTCATCTGCGAGATAGTTTTCAGATTAGGATTCAACCTCACATTAGCTGTGAGAGCCCCTGAAGCTGGATCAGAGTTACTAGGACTAATCACAGCAACGAGTATCGTAGACAGTTGCGAACATACTGTTGTTATCGCCGAAGCTTTGGCGATACGGTGCGCAACCACTTTTTGGGGTGTAAGTACCCGAAAACAACTCTTTCAAGGAACATTTATCCATTTACAACATGGTAAAAAAGAACGTAATGTCACGTTCCATGGAAAATCTAGTACTCAAATTAACTCGACCAGATTTACAGGTTGCACGTTAATGTAGGATGCTTTATTAAGGTCTGGACCACTCATACTGAAGCTTAGCTTATGAAGTAATCTTTGCACCTTTACGAATGTCGACGTCCAGAGCCCGATCACTGGCTCTGACTTCTTTACTCCTTATTTGAACCTATGTAGCGAAAAATTGTGCGTGCCTGTTATTTGTCATCTACCCCATTTACCTTAGCAGGACTTCACGTTCTTTAGCCAAAATCCCACTAATATGTTCTAGTGATACAATTTTTTCCAACCTCGCTGCTAACAAACACCTGCAAAGCTAAAACCGAACACGAGGTTCCCCATTATATCGTCACATCCTACCTACTCGTTTCAGCCTAACTGTAACCCATGATTTTGACAAAGTAAAGGGAAGTTGAAACAAGCATTTCCCTTTATGATTCCGAGCTACTTCAGAAGTTACCCAGCACCTGCTGATTACTGGTCACCGAATCTATCCCATGAGTGGCTCACAGCCCTCATGAGCGATCAGCAACCCCAAATCTTTAGGGTATTGGAGGCTATCGCCATCGATCGCGAATGATCACCGTTATGTATTTAAAAACAACTGACAGTGGCTTTAAGTCTACCGTGGTAGCCCATGTAACTTACTATCCATGCTCATTGTTTGCTTGTGTTCCAATGTTGCATGTTTTTGTGATTAATAAGAATGTACGGAATGACGGTGTCATCTCACAGTCTAGGTCTTCCGATTTTTATGTTTGAAATTAAAGGGAGCCAAAAGATTTCGAACACCCGCTCAGTACCAACATCGCTCACTTTACCAACAGCTACCTTGCATCGCTTTTTCATCTGGCACCTATAAAGACCGACGGTACGCGACGAATGGCGTGCACCAAGTAACGATAAAGTTCCAGATAGATATCTTATTGCACACTCTTATTATAGCAAGAACAAAGCAGCAAGAAAGCTCAATATTTATTACACGCGGCCACGGTTTCCACTAGGTGCGCGTACGCACGCACTTATCGACCATATTCCTGTCCCACAGCACAACATACACGGTTAATCACACCAAGTCACGTTCTTGCGTCCTTGGCCTGCAACTTTAGGGAACCTGGTTGTCTGTCTGAAATCGTGACTTTTATCCCGTAGCTCGCATTCTGATCAGGCCAGAGTTGTTCTAAAGCTCTTGATTTGCTTGATCTCGGTTGCGTTATTCGGCTTTATGTCAATCTTGGATGCACCGACAAAGGCGTTTCTGTGTGATTTAAAGGCCTATCGACAAATCTACTTCCTGTACTATTTGGCTCAGGTCGGTAACCGTTCATTGCTCTCGGTTTGATCTCCGCTTGCCGGTGTTCCGCAGTCTGACTCCATCCATGATGTCTGCGCCCGTTTCGGTCCTTGCTCCTCCTAGCGGCTTTTCAGTCTCATGTGTGATCGCTGCCTTCCACACCACGATCAAGATCGTGCACACACACGCGAGACGTGCGTGCTCCTGGTGCATTTGGATTATTCCTCTCTATCCTCTCTCCAATCTTCTCGCAACGTTGTCATTGTATGCTCATTTGAACCGGATTTACCAGCCCTACACAGTGGTCTAGCATACGTGAAAATATCTCCTACGATTAAAGTCCGTGCCATCACTAACCGTTTTCACTGACATCCGTGATTAAGCGGATAACTCAATCACATTGAACCGATTGTCTTTCTGTGTGACATCCTTCGATACAGAATTCTTGAGGCAATCCGAAAGGCCTAAGCTTATTCCGATCCGGCGTTTCTCAACACAGCTGTGAAAGTATTGGTGATCTCTTAATCTGTGTCCAGCGCGGTGTTCCAATCACTCGCCATTCCTTCTGACCTTGTTAGCCAGAGCGCCTGCGTAACCCATCACACGGACCGCGTGATCGCGCCGACCGCTCATTTGACCTTGCAACCACCACGCTCGCCTGACCGACGTGTGCCGCTCTCAAAGCTGGAAAAGTACATAATGCGAACCAACCCACTGGGTCACGTAAGGAAACCAAGTTGCATGGCAAATGCGAATACGAATAGGTTCCAAGCAAAAGGTATTTGCGGGTTAGGAGAATGCCATCGACTAGTTAAAATAGGTCGAGCTTGCTTGTACTGTTTGGAATGGTATCATACGAAATGTGTAAATGTGTCCCAACAACAGGTACGGGAGCGAAATTGCTCCCAAGATGCACTTTGGTTCTGTACTGCGTGCTCCACCATCCCCCTCGTTAAGTGATTGCTTATCTTAGCTCAGAAGTGCGACCGGTTAACCGCAGAAGCCGAGCAGAGGATAAACGACAAGCTTACTTCAATGGAACCGAGTATGCACTACACAAGCGTAGCAGCTTCTAAGCAACGGAATGCTGCACAACCCGCTTCCCTTGAACCGCAATCAGCTACGTTCCCATCTCCGTTGTCTTCTCCAACCTTGATAGAAAGTCGGGCGAAAACAGACCGTACATACGAGAGTCAAACAGTACTCAAGGCAACGAAAATCAGGCACCACTCGACAAGTCTGGTTAAGCAAATTTCACTATACTTGGAATCTAGCATTAATAAAGATGAAGCAGTCGAACACCAAACTTCAGTACCTGTCTACTGTTGTTACAAAGCCCCCCCCGGAACATCAGTTACATATGCAGAGATCGTTGCATAGGTCCACTGAGAGACCGCCATTGAGGCCTTTTCTGTTGTAAACACCGTTAACGCGAATAGAGGGACAAACAGCAAACAATTAACACTTGTCAGCAGGTCAGGACAAACGAGTACCATATTTCGTAGATCGAAGAAAAAGGGATCCAACAATAGTGCCCGGATTGTTGTATACTCAAATGTCCCTGAATCTACCGCCATCACATGGCGGGATAAATTATCGGACGACTAATACCAATAGAACTCATTGTGTGTGCTGATGAGTGTCAAAGCCAAGCCCATAAACCTAATATGAATTACTCGTCATCCGAATTCACCATATTATAGAAAACACAGATTTATTCGAGTGACACTAGAATCCTCCACCGACGTAGAAAACATTTTGCTCTCCGCAAGCGACCTAATACACGGATCCTGTGGGATACGCATCTATCCTGATGTTCCTTGGAGCGCGGGACAATCAAAAAGCAACACCGAAGCGGGGCACAGCAAACAAGACCGCTTAAACGCAATCTTCATACATGGCGTATCAGAACATCCTTCTAAAGATGTTCAGAAGGCCGGAAAGCACGATATAAAACAGTGGCGGTTCACTCGTGCGACGTCTTCTTTGGATAATACTGTAGCGCTATCGCTCACCAAGATATCTCGCTCACCAAAGTTTAGAGAATGCGACCCTAAAATCTTAAAAATTGTGGTTTAGTCAGAGCAACAACCAACGGATGTTTTGGATCGATGGCGGGGAAATCGAAAACGTGTTCCTTCTGAACTTTGCTTAAAGGTCGCAGAAACTTTGCACAGTTCAAATACTAAAGCGCCTGAATCAGCAAGCGTAAGGAAGAATGCACAGAAGAGTAACTTGACTGCTGCTTTAATTGACTCTGACGTAATTCTAAACGAAGATTGGGACGCACCTTGACCGAATCAAGTTGCATACGAGGTAGCATTATCCCATCAAGAAAAACGAATAACTTCTGACCTCCCATCGGTCGGCATTCTTCCACACATGATCCCACTAACCCTCTGTTGTCTCCTATAGACCGAGAATCTGGCCTGCTTGTATACGAATGCTCTGGGCCATTTTAATTAACTGACCGAACTGAAAGTTCGGCAAACGTCCGGGTCATATGATGTCATTGGTAGCACCGACCCGTGGGTGCACACGGGAATGACCGACACTGAAGTTTCGCTAACTGGCATGTCACTGATCCGGAACGACAGGCTCACAAAAGAAGGAGGGGTAATCCTGTAGTATCGAAGCGACTTACAGTGCGAAGCTGTGGCGGATTCAGACTCGCAGTTCCCCGACTCTCTTTGATGCCGGTTGCAATTAAAAGGCAGCGACGCTTGCCTTATTGTCTTGGTGTACCGCCACCCTAACTCTACACTCGAAAACGACTACCACCAAGCGACTGCTTTAAGATGCCTTTTACAGCGAAAGTACACTCACATACTTATAATGAGTAATTTCAATATACATTGTTTAGAAGCCCCTACCACGATCGGAGAACAATTCAAAACCGATCAACAAGATCTCGCAAACACTGTTCCTCTTTACAATCACATCACTTTGCCTACTCGGTTCAGAACTGGTAACGTACCATCTGTGCTAGATCTTGTGCTTGGCAACGAGGAGCATATGATAGATGTGTTGGTTTTAGACTGTCCGTTATGTCGCAGTGATCACTCAGTCATCAGTTTCAAATTCGTCTTCTATGCGAAATATCGAGATTAGAACGATGAGACTGTGCATACCATCACAAGCTGCGATCCATTAACCCAGCTGGTCAGCGCTACAACTTGGTTATTCCTTGCCGAAGAACCCCTGGAAGTCGCTTGTCACAATTTCAGCAAAATATTTAGTCAGCTGATTGCAGAGGCTTCAGAGATAAGCGTTTGCAAAAAGTGTACATTAGTTTCTTCCGTTAGGAGCAGAACTCGAAAATGGATGACAGTACGCGACGCATCATGGCGGGTGTACAGAGAAGGTTCAGCACCAGAAACGGGATAACTTGGTAGCCAACGTAATCACTGCACTCAACTGCTAAGAGAATACAAAGCCGCCTATCAGCAGACCATCGCAAAACGCTCTGCGGATGCGATATGCACCGTTTCAAAGGTTCCTGCCACCAAGGGATATACCAACCTTTGTCGTCTCCTCGCCAGGACTAACCCACATCACTTTTATCGCGGAGGCTGTATTGCAAAAGCTGACGTCTCTACGCAAACACAGTTCGCTGGGTGTCGACACCATTCATCTAGAGGCATTGAAAGCAGCAGCAAGTCAACTGGCAGGGCCTTTAGCTCAGTTTTTCTAACGCTGCTTAGACCAGAATCAAATTCCCGCTATGTGGAGGCTTGGAATAATAACCCCGATTCACAAAGGTGGAAGCAGAACTGATGCCTCCAACTACCACCCAGTATCCGGTCTTCCTTTACTCTCCAAAGGCATGGAATCTATAGTTGCCGATGCATTGGTGTGCTATTTGGAAAACTGTAATCTCATCACGTGTGAGCAGTACGGCTTCCGTCGACAGCGGTCATGCACAACGAATTTACTAATTGCACACAATAGTTGGACCGATTCAGTTGACGCTGGAGAAGGCCTTAATGTGAGCTGCCTGGATTTTTCGAAAACTTTCGGTCGTCTAGACCATCGAAAAATACTCCGTGAGCTCCAGTATAACTGGAACGGGGACCCTCTTTTAAACTGAATTGCCAACCTACTACTTCAACGGCAATTAGTGGTCAGAGTTCGGAACTATTTATCGGATCCCATACAAGTCGAGTGTGGTGTGCCGCAAGGCTTAGTTCCAGGTACACGTTTGTTTTAATGCTTAGTAATGACCTTGCACAAGGAATCGCTTCAACCTTCCTCATGTTTGCCGACAGTATCAAGAGCTAGCGCAAGATCCAGGCGAACGCCCACCAACCTGTGCTTCAGAGGGACCTCGATACGGTGTATCAATTGTCAACCCAAAACTTACTGCATTTCAACGTCAGTAAATGCAAGGTGCTTTCTATCCGACATCAGAGCAGCTACTCCTACCGGCTCGGAACGAATATACTACAACGATCAACTCTCGAACGTGACTTGGGTGTCCTGGTTCAAGGGGACTTGGGTTGCTCCAGGCAATCCCAAAAGGCCTCGAAGACTGGGAACCAACACGTCGGCTGTTGCGACGGGGGTTTGGACAAATAAACAGCTCCATATTTCGACAAATGCTCAGTGCGTATGTTCGCCCGCATGTCGCATACGCAATCCAAGCCTGGCATCCATGGCTGAAACACTAGCTTAAGGTACTGGAGCAGCCACAATCTCGGGTATCTAAGAACGTAATTGGGATGCGCAATATTTCCTACCAGGAGAGGGTGCAGCGATTGGAACTGTTCAATGGAAGCTATCGCAGACTAAGAGGCGACCTGATTATGGCGTACTTGATTCTGCGACATCTAAATCATGTGTGCCGCCTTTTAATGCAACCCAGCAGCAATACAAACCTGAGGGGCAACTCATTAAAACTCGTAGAACAATACGGTCGTCTGAAGTGCCGCAGAAATTTCTTTTCCATTCGTGTCTGTCACCCGTGGAATGCTCTCCCAGAATCGGTCGTCTCTGCACCGACATTAACAGTGTTTAAAAGACGGTTGGATGACGCACTCATCCACTTACACTTTGTCAGTTAGCGCTACGTCTCCATCCTACACCTGGAGTTTACTATGGAATTATCTGACGTTAACTGCGGGTGCTGTGAATCTAAGCAGATTGCAAGACTAAGATGGAGTAAAGGATAAGTCAGTTTTTCATATTTAAATATGACTGTTTTATTATCATTATTATCATTAATGTTATTTCGATATCCCTACCAACTATCCAGCGGGACTTATACAGCAACGCTTCTTAGCCCGTATAACTTCATTGTTCATCATGTGCTGTTGCTTGGAATCACTGATAGGCAGATGCTTGCTACTCTTGACTTCGTCGCGGCCAATTATCAACACCTAATTGTGACAAGGAGACATTGCTAAAACGGCTGTAACGATCCATCGCTTGCTGCGTCCGCAAAGCCGCACAAACACTCCAGCGCTTCATGGTTCAGGTTTTCCGGAGACAAATAACAGTTTTCCTATGTGCTAACGATGTATCTTGATTTATCGAAGCCACTGTACAACCACCACTCCAGACCAATTCGTGGTTGGCCAATATTCGCTGCTTGTCTGGACAGCATAATCGACAGTAAATGCGGTAATCAGATTTTTGTAAAGACTAGCCGTAAACCATTCGATACATTGACTTAACAAGAACGCACACTGTTCTCTTGATCTTTTCAGGTGGAACACAAGGCTGATACACAAATAAGTTAAGGTTCCAAAGCCACTGACCGGTCTGTTTAAAGGTAACCCTAAAGTCATCTTTACACCGGAAGCTAAAAAACCGTTTATCGCTGTCAAATAGGAATCCGGAAGGTAACCTCCTTTTATTGCTTGAAAAAAGATGAATTATCAGCTGCCACCCTTCTTACAAAGGCTAAGTGCGTCTTGATTGAGAAAGTTCAACGGCGTGCATCGAAGTCTATCTTGGCGCTCCGGAATCTTCCTTACTCTCATCGGTTTCGACAGATGAACCAGTTTTCCATGGATTATCTCCGTCGTTGTGGTGGCCTAATTAACCTTAGACGTATTTTACGAAGACTGATAAACAGTCAGCTACAGTTCACTCAGCTACACGGATAGTTCAACTCTTGATCACGATTGGAAACTTTGTAAACCGACGAGACTCCGTGTCCACTCTGATGTCACTTTGCGTACCCGCAAAGTGAATGACTGGAACAGCCTACCTGAAACGGTCGTTAGTGCGCAAATCTAAGGATGTTTCAAAAGATCACTGGACTCCTATTTATCAGTAAGCAGAGATCTTGCTGCGTTCGCTGCGACTATTAAGGTCCCTTGTGGTGAACTGCCTCACAGCAACTTGTGTCCTCCGTGCACTGAATGGGAGCAGTGGAGCTGACAAAGGTTCCTCTTCCTGTTATCAAAAACCCAATGGAAAACTAAGGAAAAACCCAATGAATGGTGCTGCCATTCTTAAGTCTGACGTTTTTCAGTCTCATATAGGTGTTAATTAAAATATATAGACGACAGTGAAGTTCAGCCTCTGTTCTTCAGTTCCAGGAAGGTGCAGATTGCTCGTACCTGGTCGTGAACTCCTCGTCATATAGCCGGCTGTCAATAGGTCCAGTCACACCCCAAAAGCTCCGTTTTATAGTCTTGTCCGTTCTGAAAAACCTTCTGCTATAAACTTAAGCATCACTTCCCATGCGAATCCTGGCACGGCATGCCATTATCATTCCTCTGCTGATATTATTCACAACAGAGTTGCCAGTACATTATCCCGTACTGAGGTCTCTAAACATTACTTTAGGTTCCTAGCCCCAGAAGAAAGTTAGTCGCTCAAACCAGTACTTGGAAACATATGCAGATTCAGTCGAAGGTCTCAATGAACTTCTTGTAGGCATCGGTTTTGAGCAAAAAATTAGTAGGTCGCTTCAACCAGCAAACCCAGACTGTTTCGTAGTCTTACTGAGGACCCGTTTAGGCGACTGCGAGTTATCCCAAAGGTCAACTGGCAGTAGAGCTGGACCAATAGAGCACATGACTTTCAAAAAAGATTCACCTTAATGGCACGCCACAGTAATGCATAGCAGAATTAACGGTTGTATCAGGATCCCTCGTTTTATTCAGTAAACCTTTATGAGCTGTCAATAAAGAAAACGTGAGTATAACACTAGCTGGCGACAACCCGCCATACAGGAAATATTCAACGTTTCTCCGGATTATGAATAGAGAAGGTAAGGCGTCCGTTTGGAAACCATAAGAACGTTTCAAAAGTGAGCCCCTCCCCCAATGCATTTGGCCGCCTGTTCACAAGAATGACGCGACTGCTTCAGCAAGATTGAGCGATAAACACTGCTCAGAATATCCTCCCTCTAGTTAAGAAAGCCCAAAAACATATTTTAAGGCTAGATATTGGTTCGAACTTGATACATGTGTTGTGAGAGAAAGCAAGATCCAAAGTGGTGGGCCATACTTTGGAACGATGTGAAACCTTGGAATTCAGAACACATTGGTGTAAAGCTGTGTTCAGGCGGCACCTACCCGTCTATGATATTTGTCATTACGGCTCATCGCAATGCTGTTGACACTTTTGGACAGAATTTCCGTCTTCACATATAGGGTCCTATGGGGGCAAGGGAGAGCGTGTATTTGTTTGGTAGACATAAAAATTTTGCGAGCACCGCATTTTCCAAGTCTCGGGAAGGTGTGCCGTTCATTGGCATTGATGTGGCACTCAGGGGATGAATGGCATCTCAGCTCAAGTAGGCATATGGAAACACTTTTGGGTGAGCACGGTTTAGCAAAATGATACACCTAGCCACCTACTGTTTAAGACTCCTTTCATCACTCCTGAGACACATGCTCCTGCAGCTTACAATGTAGCCCCTTCTACGCCTCGAACTAGATTGCCGATCCAATAATCCTGAATGCGTTCGTGGTAGTAGCTTGTTGGTTTCGGCCAGTGAATAACACACAGCAATGCAGCAGCGTTATGCGAGTGGTTTTGCTGCTAACTGCATCAGATAATGCGAATGCCGAAAGCTCGTTTCACCGCATTACTCTCTGGGTTGGGCACTTGATTCAGCAATATTCAACCAAGCAATCAGCTATTCCATACTATTTTCACTGAAATTGTCTACCGCTCTAAGCTCTTTGAGAGTTTTAAATATGTAGCGCGTCACACTTGTTTGACCGGTCACGAGTGGAACTTCGTTGATACCCGGGTGCGCACCTTGATGGGTTGCATGTGAAGCCTTTCTAGTTACTTAAAACTTATCTTGTGCCATGACCGAAGGGCTCGATCAAAAAACGGATACTGTTGGGGCAAACATATGAAATAAAATTCGTATTCATCGGTATCAGTTAGACGCCTAATTGACGTTTGCTGCACGAACAGTAATCCCACCACATGTGACCACAACGCGCAACGGGCTACACAGGGAATGAGTACGGAACGAACATGTTTAGTCCAGCACCTCCGTTTCATTTTTGGAGCCATCACGCCTCCCCATCACACATAACACGTTCCTAGTTAACTGTCTAATGGGAAACAAGTATGGAATTGACATGGGTGCCGAAGGACCGTCCTTTCTCATCTCACATTCTATTCTACTACCTTTACATTATTGCACCCACCAACTTTTCGTTAATCCTTACGTATGCTCTTTTTCATCAGCTTTATCTTGTGTTTCAATTGTTTGCATGTTTCACTCGCTTTTCACTCCAACCAAATAATTGATTTTGTTTAAATAGTATTCTAACTTGGACCGAACGAATGCAGTTCCTACTGTTGTTTCTCATTTCTACCCTCTCAGATCACGAGACATTCTGTGTACCTCATATGAATGTTAGCGTTTAGTAAGTTCTTAACGTTATTTATGTTATTCGCTTTACTTTAACAGATTTTTGTGAACCCTACGCCCAAGGTAGAGCCTAAATTGTTCAACCTTATATTACTGCGCTTTGGTAGAAATGTTTCTCAACAACATTCCGAATAGATTATTTGAAGAATGAAGAACCGTTCTTTTAGGCTCCAATGTGACGTCATAAAAGAAGGAGAAATCACGCAACTGTCAGCGGTATGAGTTGCCAATAGCTCATGATGTAACAAAATATTTGCATTTGGTTGTTAACACTTACGTTCTGCTAACTGATTTACATAAATCAGTCATTTTTATGAGTTCAGAGAAATTTGAAAACAATCGCTTGGTATAGTTGTTGAGCAAAGTTTCGTTTTTGATGGAAAAGCATATTGAGGCCAAATGCATCAGTGTGCAGTTGTAATGGTATTTTATAGCGAACAGGAAAGATAACCGTGAAGCTTTTGTGTCAAAGACAGAAGGTTGCCCAACAGCTATACCAACTGATTTTATCCAAACACCACTGAGCTCATGACTTCTGGATCGGTTCCAAGTATCTTCCAAGATTATGAAACCACTCAATATATGTTTTGTAGATCAAATGTATTAGTTATTTTCATTTATTGTTGCACTATTATGTACGCAGTGAGCAGACCTCATCAAGAAGGCTGCATTGCGTTTTATCGAGAAATATATGATATGACAATAAACCCAATCTCGATTGGCTCATCGAATATGGTTCCGCGCGATGACTCAAGAGTGTCGCTACCTGTACGATACATTGTTGGGTCTGATGTGCCACAAGCTTAGATTTAAACATGTTTTTTCATCGCTGCTCTTACTACGAACTCCATCACACGTTCTGAAAATCCCAGGAAGATCAGCTTGAATTTCCCCTAACGGGCATCAGTACACACTACGCCCGTTCTATCACGTGTTCACAACAATTCCTTTGGAAAGTGGTTGAAATATCAAGGTCCCGGCAGGCTTCATACACCTATGTAACCAAAACACGGAATGCGATAATGAGGTATATATCGTACATGCTCATGCCAAGTGAAGGGACTGTGTCTTAAAGGCTAGCCTATGATTTAATCGGCACATCCTGTTAAAATATGGCGAGTGATTAATAGCAAGAAAATCACGATTCCCTTCAACATGACATGGATTGTAATTCAAGAATGGTCAAAGAGCAACATACTACGAGTTCAACACAACTAAGTGGCAGATGATCCACCTACGTCATCAGCTGGTAAGATTCTGCAAACTTAAAGACAACACGTTGTTGAAGGCTTCTCAGGAACCTGCTTGAGTTTACTGGTACAGCAGAGATGATGTCGATAACCGGTAATAATTCTTTGGCACCCCCACAGAGCGTTCGGTCGGTTTGTCCCCTCAATCTTCCCACAAATGCTTAACGCCTACGTGCGACTACAAGGGGATTACGTCATCCAAGCGTGGCACCCGTGACAGAAGCAGGTTCTGGTTGCTCTCGAGACTCTTCTACGAAGGGCAACCAAGGACTTTAGGGGCCAAGTTCATCTGCCCCGCTAGCCTCGGATGAATTTCCTGGGAATGTACAGTAGCCGATATCGATGCTTGCAGACGGACCCCATAATGGTTTATCAGATTCTGAAGAACCCAAGCCACATCTGCTGCCCACTGCTGAAATTGAACCACAATACCAACCTAAGAGGTCATGTCTTGAAATTGACAATAACGTACAGCTACCTGGAATGCCGTAAAAAGTTCTTTTCACCTAAGTGTGTCAGCCATAGAACGCTTTCTCAACTTATGTCATCTCTGCCCTCAAGATAACAATGTTTAAAGAACGACTGGTGGAAACATTGTCCCATTCTCATTTTCTTTTATTAATTGAGTTATTCAGAGGGTAAATAACGCAACCAAACGGCGGTTCCAAAATTCCAACTGTGGATTCATACTTTTATCAAGCGAATATCTCGAGTCTACTACGAGGGACTGGTGAGGGCACTAAGACACTTTTCGTTTTTTCATGAGTTGTTATTTTCCTAGTAATTTCCGTCCCACAGGACCTGGTAAGCATTCTTTTTTGTCAGTAATATACCATA
>CALYDF020005349.1:0-14449 GCA_944474145.2 Dicrocoelium dendriticum | reverse complement strand
TCTGTGAATGAGTCGATGATCGAGTTTTCTGCTTCAGAATCTGTGATTAAACAGCCCAAAAAAGAAAGGCAGTGGATGTGAAGCGGCAAACAGTAAAGCAGTAAAACGAAAAATTTCTTGGTCAGCGAAGGAGTTATTTGTAACATTGTTAGGCTGGATTTTACCAGCTGAAGAAAACTGGATGGTAGGCTAACGGACCTCGATGTCTGACCTGCATTCTATTGACTACGGATGGCGTCGATTTCAGTAGGATGAAGTTATTACTGTCTTGTATTCTGCTTGTCACATTGGTACTTGAAACAGGCTTCATTGATTCACTGACTACGTGAACAAATTAGCCGGATTATTCTAAAATTAACAGAATCTTCACTCGCCAAGGATGCATAAAACTATTTCTTGACTAGACTAGAATCATGCAGATAAGTGTCGGCTGCCACTGGGTACTTCTACCCGCAGGTTGTCATTCACAGGTTTTACCGGATACTTCTCCAAGGCAGAACTGTTGGTAAAGTTTGTCTGGATGTCTCCGAAACAACAAATTCGGCTTCATTGCTTTGTCAGTTTTAAACTAGGCACAAAGCTGGGTCAGCTCAGTATAAGTGACCTGCTAGACCGTTTGGCGGCATTGATAGTGACTTGTTACTGGAGAATAAACAGAAGGAGAGCATCAATAGCACGCTTGTACGCGGTATCGATTGTTGGCTGCCACGCAACCGTCAACGGTCGCGCGCGGGCTACGGATACTGCCAGCTCCCCATCACATATGCAGGTTCGGACCGAAGACATTTGGGTTGCAACGAAGACGCTTCAAATCTTCCGCAATTAGGTGGAAGGTAGGCGCCAGAAAGGTTACCTTGGTGCAATATTTGGCTTGGCTGCATTTGCTACGAGAAATTATGATCACGAGGTGAGCTGGACAATTAAAATAAAACCTCTTCTTCACAACTCGTCACTTTCGCGGCTGTTTAGGACAAACGATGGCATCTATCTCACTGGCTCACCTAGCGCATATAGTGCATCACCTGGCTTGCACAGCGGGTTAGTGTAATGAGTTACGCAGTTGGACTTACTTACGTCCATACGAGGAGCAGCATTATCCTACTACTAGAAAGGGTACAACGAAAGCCCTTGTAAAGGAGAATTGTCTATTTGAGCAAGGTGCCTTTAGGCTGCTGGCCGCATCCTTGTCGTGTCGTGCGACTGCACCGTTTTTGCACTGTTTGTTCTCACGGAATTATATGTCTTCACCTTCCTGCAGTACATATAGCTTGAAATCATTGGGATCGTACTATGCCGTTCTATCCTTAGAGCTATCTTACAAGGAATCATTACTTACAGATTACGATTTTGGTCGATTTTACAGTTTTCGTGCTCAATCTCATTTGCACAACCTGATCAATTTTTGCTTACTTCAGCAACTCTGTTACTGTGTTCGATAGAATAAAGTCTGGAAGGTTCAATAAGCTTGGATTTACTCATATACGGCAGCTCTCATGCAGGTACTGGAAAAGTTGCAGTTTATTCTTTATTCTTAGGTAACTTCCAGCCTGTACACATTCAAACTTCGCTTGCCACGAACACCGGCAAACGGTGCACACCGATCGATTATCCGACCATTTTATTTCAATGGTGGGATTCAAGCGCGGTTAGTTGACCAACTTGTGACTGACATTAAACGATATCTCATTGCTAACCCCGGCAGTTGCAGTGAGCAGCACAACTGGCACGTGCGCAAAAAAGTATGGCCGGAAGTCCAAAAATGATTCAATGTGGTGGCGTATGTGCCCTAGAGAAAATCGGGCAACACCAAATTTCCATTTGCTTCGACTGCGGTACTAGTGATTGTGGTGCCCAAGGTTCATTTCGCTGTGAATCGCGGTCTACATTGAGATTGCGCGTCGCAATCCAATCACACAACCTGTACTCCAAATGGCCCTCTATTCAGCGACTTGGATAACTTTTCAAATTTTATTAAATTATTCCAAACCTAAATGTGTAGGGCGGCCGGCCCAAGAATTGAAACAGCACAACAAAGCAGCCGACACAGTTTGGTTTTGCCCAACAATTTGTGTCGTTCAACTTCTAACTGTTATTATGATCCTATGAAGAAGTTCGATAACCTCACACCGGACAATCGAGCATTTGGTGAATAACATATTTACGTCCTGGGAACCGAATATAATCAAGCTCATACATCAACCATCCAATCCAAGCTCGCTTCTAGGCCGGAAACACCAACTGGGCAAACGGACTGTGCTGCAGCTTCTGTGCCTACAAATAATTCGTTCCCCTGGAATCGAGCGTGCCTGCATCCTTACCTCTCAGTAATGCAGCCCACATTAAGTCAGTGGAAATGATGACAGCCCCGGGCCAGATCCCGCTCACTATATAGAAAGCTGGGTATCATAGATACCGCTTGCCTCCATGCAAACTTACTCAGATGGCCATATAGCACAACGTTGGGATGACACAACTGTTACTCTCCATCATAGTGTTTAAAATGGTATCAGTTCATAACCTCAAATCTACAGTCAGTAGAAGAAATAACGCAAAGCAACTGTTTTGCGCACATAGGTTTCTGAATCGCAGTCTAGTACCCTAAAGCGGAAATTGATGAATGACCGCAAACAGCGGAATTCCATTTGAGGTAAGATCGGTTTCTCACATCCGGGCATTTTCTGGAAAAATCTCATGCAGAGAGAAGCAGCCGTGTGAAACAGATAATTGCCGTTTACGGAGTTCCTAAGCATCAAATTTGCTGCTCTGAAAAGGTGGAAGTACATGACCAAGGGCAACGGTATTACAATTCGTCAAGAATGCTCCTTCGACGTTACTATTGTTAACCATCGACCAAAAATTCCAATTGCACTAAACTGCAAGGGGAACGGCGTCAAACTGATGAGGTTGGTGTTTCAGTATTGACCAATGACAGCGCTTATCTCGGAAAACTGGTTTAAATTCCGCAAGCGGCTGCTTACAGAAATTCGGTTAAAGATAATAGGTACACGGCTACAGGTGGCTGACGATTCACTGGAGACGGTCAATCTGGCTAACCTTCCCTTCCCCTGAGAAACTTAACGTGGTAACAAGCTCAGTATCTGACGGAATATCCATACATAAGGCGACTATCAGATCCCTGACAGTTGCGAGCAGTCATATAACTCAACCGAATCTCAAGACCAAATGTCCTGTCAACGGTCGGAACAAACTCCAGTCTTGATGCATCATACAAAAACGATCTTTGACCACTGGAAAGCCGTCCTGCTTCTATGCCAAAGCACGAGATTTTCTTAGTGCTTTGCCCGAACTCAGTCAATGTCAAGCTTCAGAGAGTATGGGTAACAAACGACCACCGAAATGTGATTGTGCTATGAGACTGTGGACGTTGAGCTCACTCTACCCGGTGTGTTACCTCCTGAACAACAGAAAAAATAGGAGAGAAAAACGTTCTTGAAAAATTGCTAACCCAAGTCTCACTAAATGATGCACATCGATTTGCATACCGAAGCTCGAGCTCGACACAAGACGCAATGGTTTGTCTAGTGCACTCAGCGCTATCGTCGCTAGACAGCAAGAACAAAACCACACGAGTACAACAAAACCTTCGGTTGTGTTAAGCGTGAAACCTTGTTGCAAGATCTCCTCCCCTCTGCTATCCAACCATCCATAGCGTTCTTGCTGCAGGATTATATTGCCAAACGTACTCATATAACCAGGCTCAAAGGCAGGATCTCCTTGTCTCTTACCACTATTTCCGGTGTCCTTCAAGGAGTCATTTTGCCGCCGATTTTAGTCGCTACCTATGTTGGCTCCTTCCCAGCCTCTGAGGAAGCCAGAATGATAAAATACGCAGATAATCTCCCAATCAATGCGTCATCTAATTTCAGCCTCTTCGATCACGCTACAGTTTACTTTGGATACAAGCATGCATTGGTCAAACTCCCGCGGCTTAACGCTGAATGCTTCCAAGTGCATTGATGTACAGTTGTCGCTGCATAAGACAGATGGTGACTAAAAGCTCGTCGCTGACTGCTCTCAACTTTACATCATTGGTGAAAGTCTGATTTTCCCGACGTCAGTGAAGTATATGGGAAACACACTGAGCCGTGATTTATCGTGGTCAAATCACGTGCTTGTAGTATTCACCCAAGTCAGGCGACTGTCCTTTTATGTTTCAAATCTTCATTTGTCCTCAGGTTCTTACCAGTTAATCCTACGATTCACTTATGCATGTGTCACACCACATTAGACTCGCTGGTCTCTGATCATTCCGGACCCTTTTGGGTAGGCATTCCAAACTACTCCGTAGGTTGTTGAAACAATTATCGCGATGTAGTGGAATATCTAAGTTAACCCTAGTTCAACACAGTGTATTTGTTCATGTTAATTCATGCTGAAAATTTGATTCGAAACTACTCACTGATATAAGTCACCCTTTAAATTGCGTTTTATAAAACTGCAAATTTAGTCCCACAACGCGACGAAACCACAGAGTCATATATGCCTGCACGCGGGCCTACGGCTCATCTGTCATACCTCATCTAGCTAGATTTCTGCTTGATCCGAATATTCAAAGACTACACCGCAAATTATGTTAGAGATAATGAAACATTGTTTTAGCCGCCCTTATTTGTACCGTTTTCGCATGCATTATGTTGTTTTTTACCATTTAATCCCGCTTGTGTTACGGCTGAAAATTCACCCTTTATGGTGCATAAAGCAAGTTCATGACTTGGCTACAAAACAAACCTTCGTTGTGAACTCATACATGATCCAAAAACACGTGTATTAATCCCATTTGATGCAAGCTACGGTTGAAGGACGACACATGCCTTGTGTCCTCAGTTTGCCGATCTCTAAAATCCACTTCGGAAATGGAGCACAAACTGATATCGGCTGTGCTTTGCGATAAATCCGCAAAACAGCAATGTCCTCATTGCAGGTGATGCCTCCACTCATGATCTGGAACTCAAGCAACCGAGACCGAACAGTTCAAGTCCACCTGCAAGAGTTCATCTCTAACACACCCCTGTGCAGTCACGTCATCGCTTCCAGCCGTTTCAGAACAGCGAATATGCTGTCGATATTTAAACTAGTGCTCATTAGCTAGGAGCTCACATTTGATGGGCTGTATATATGTAGTCCTATGAGTCGAAGCAATCACGTGGTTTTCTTGTTCGATTACGCTTTCCCTACCAAAATGTCCCGAGGAAGGGACCGAAAGGATGCAATCTACTAGGCAATAGTTGAAAACTCAAGCCAGACTTTTGTAACTGAGTGCACCCTAGATTTGGCATGGGAAACACCCTTAAAAAACTTCACATCACTAGTCACAAAAGCACCAGAGCCGGAAACATTTCCTCGTTCCCTCAAATCAAAATCCTTTTCGAGAATCCAAACACGAAAACATATGGACTTGAGGGATCGGACATGGCACGTTTACAAAAACTGCGAAAATTAGACGGCGTACTTAGCCCAACGCAACCACTGTGTGCAGTTGGTTCGTGAGAACCATATGCCACATCAACAGGAGCTGTCAAAACGATTCTACTCTAAATAAAAGGTTCTTTACAGGTACTACTAGACTTCTTGAGGGAAGTGTAGAATCCCGCTACTCACTACGGTTGGTGAGTGCACACATACAGGGAGCAAGGCAGCCAAGATCTTAAGGGACCAGTACCTACCTACTTTCCAGGGAGTACAAGGCTAGAACGGTATTCCTACTTCTGATACTGCACCATTTGGTACGACCTAGATATGTTTGACAGCGTTGCGGTTGCAGTTGTACGATAAATGTTACTCAATTCTTTTCCTAATAGGTCAGGTGGATTTTCTGACACATCATGGCTAGTCTACGGAACTCAAACACAGCAACACCTTTAGGTCTGTGGGCACGCAATGAAGCACACTGATCAATGTGTTTTACAAACATTCTTCTACGAGGAATTTGTGCTGCGAAACTGGGCACTCATGTTTTTCAATTAATCGTCGATTCCCGTAGCAGACTGGGCAAGCATCATCTCTTTGGATGCATGTAAACCGACCTCGCGATGTCACACTCAAAGACGTCGATATGTTTGATATATATGTGTGATATATTTGGTATATTTTCCAGCCAACCGGAAAGCATAAATTATCATTCTCCACGGTCGACATTTGCAATAGTTTTGAAATAGGCGCTGAGGTTCTTAATGCCGTGAGCACAATACGCGAAAGCAAAATATTAACGGCAAATTGTTCTACTTTCGAACTGTTATTTGCAGTGAGGCACATAGCAGCTGTTGTGAATGCTCCGATTAGCCATTTGCTATAAAGTAGACACATATAAATTAGTAGATATTCTTCATGATTTCAGGTTTTTTGCTTGTAGTATTTACATATTTGGCGATACTGTCGCCTTGGATAAACATACACTCGCACAAAAGCCAAGACCTACGAAAAAATTCACTGGAGTGTTTTGTGGGTAAACTGGCCCAAGGTAGCTGCCATCTTGATTACTGTAGTTCAATTATATGTTATATCCTTACTGTATTCTCATATCGGCATTCCACATGACACGTTTTTCGCATTGATCAATACAATGTATTTCCGACAGCGTCTAGACCACATATGATTTTGATTGCGCAATTTTGGTAGGAGGGAAAATACGAAACTGATTCACTTTGTGCTTTATTGTTCTTTTTAAATCGCTATGTCCATCAGTAGCTGCAAATACACTTCATATATTACGATGCTGTAAGGTATGTTACACATTCTATCAGACCTTTTGTCCTCTTGGTAAGAACGCTGATTAAAGGGATTGTGCTCCGTTTTAGGGGCTTCGATGTGTCATCAAATTGGATCTGTCGGGTTCAGACCATGGTCTCGTGGCACGCTGATTCAAGAATTAACCTTCAAACAACCCTGGACACCTTGAGCTGCTGGTGAGGTACATGGATGATCACCCCGCCTTCTGTTAGAACGATCTGTGCCACTAATCTTGTTGCCAGCAGATTCCAAGCTGATGTAACGTAAGACTACTCAGTCAACCTCGTTGAAATTTTTAGTCTTGTCACTCAGCTTTACTTCTCTGCTGTAAAGGCATGATCACAGGAGTTAGCAAAGCCAATTTGCATGAACAATGGAGCAGTATTCTCTCCTTCGCTCTTTAACAGCTTAGCAAAAGCTCGTTTATTCGCAGGTTCAGATATGTTTCAAAGCGAGGCAGTTTTGAGTCATGTATATGAGCAGTAGAAGGCATCTAAAATGACGGAATTTGTTCCGTTTTTGCAAGAAGCAGTACTTGGACGTATGAGTCAGTCGCAGAGACGTCACGCTACACATTTGGGATTTTTAGGGGAGGTTCCAGGGAAAACACAACTTGACACTGGTCCAGCTGGACAGGTGTATGGGTTTGTAAAGAGACGTCTTTATCTAAAGAAAGACGTTCAGTCACATCAATAGTTGTAGGTTGGAAAAGTTGGCATTACCATGGTACCATCGCACTAAATATTTGTGACTACTGCTCATGGACGTGGGCATACTTAGTGCAGTCTGTCACATGCTCAGTAAACAACTTAATCTTCTAGGTATCAAATATGGTGGTTTCGGAGAGTACTACATGAGCGCAACAATAATATGTTTTCTAAGCAAAATGTTATGCTACTTGCCACCGACAAAAACGTATGCAATTCGTTTTGCTTTCTTTATTTGTCCCAGCACAGCTGATGGTATAGTGAAGTCTAGGCCTAGGATCAGAACACACTTTTGCAGACTGCCATCGATGATGCATTCGTGGGTGTGTAATGCTTTGAAATACTCAAGCTAAGGCGTTTTGGAGGTCACGATTTACTAACCTACTCAAGATCTTGTCTAGTCAATAATATTTTATGGCGATGACAGTTTATTTTTGAACGCATATGAGCGTGCCAAACGGCAGTCTTACAAGTACATGGTGCTAAATTTCGCTTGCTTGCGATCGAGGAATAACTGCACGAAGGCACATTATCAGTTTGATGAGACAAAATCCTTGTACCCAGTGACGTTTCAGCTAGGAAGGAGGAAAAAACGGACAAAGTTAAATAAAATTGCCACCTCTGGAGAAATGAGCCCTTTAAAGCGATTGTGCTTTGACTGTTGGCAGTTATCTGCTGGCTAAATTGAATCATGTCCAGTCTAAGCACTAGGGTTCTAAAACCGGAGTTCGATTTTCCAAGCGTCTAATTAAAACGACAGTATTGTAGCTGCTTAAAAAATTTGTATGGTTAATTTCTAGCCCCTTCCTAGTTTTCAGTGCATTTAGACAACTTTGCTTGTTTCACCGATCTAAACCATATTTACTTTCAGTATGCAAACGTTGCCAAGTAAACTAACCGGACTATCCGAGACTCTGGTACTCGGATATTTCTCTGGGTCTTCTTCAACTTAGACAACACATTCTCTTCGGAAAGATCCGACTTTTGGAAACCGTTTTATGTGTACATAGATCAGCTTTTTGTAGCATGTTTTGAATCAAATGGGTGCTGTTGGTTATTCGCTCCGAATGTTGCATTATAAAAATAGTTTATTGCTTGTACCGGAGCAGTTCAGCTAGCGTTGCCAAAAGATTGCGTACGTGAGTAAAACTGGCCGTCGAGTGCATTGTTGAGGGTGAATAACATCTAAAATGTATGTTTTCCATTTGCTGACCAAGACTTAGTTTAAAATGAATTGCGGTCCACGTTAAGACCGCCTCACCCGGCATGTGGAGCGCAAAAATTAGCTAAAATCACCAGTTATTATCAACTCGGCAGTGTCAAAGGAATTGGTACAGATCATTTGCGCAATTTTTTGTGATATTGCACACATTTGTATTTATTCGACTAAACTTATTTTTTAACTTGCAATAGCAATGCATCACACTACACCTTCCGTTGTTTTAACTCATCAGTGAGAATCCATGGGGATCAGAGAGTACACCACCGTGATGTTTTAGCAAATGCATATGACACCAATGTGGCGTTCATTTTTTACCTAAAATTCTACACAAAATTGCCGCAGCATGTTAGGTGGGGCGTGTCATAACCTATTTACACAGCGGGCGCCGCAGGCAACTCAATGCAAGTTACCCTAGACCATTCATTCCAAGATAACGCAAATGGATGCGTTTATTGCGAGCAGGAAATGCTTTCATCTTTGGCTTTGTATCAAATGGTCCAACCTTAATGAATCGCAGCAGTTTTGTGATGGAAATCACATCTCATTAACTTCGAGATTTTAAGGTTACCTAATGGCTGGTTTAGTTAACCCTATTTAACTTATCACGTTGATTGCTTGACCTCAACTTGTAACCTCACATGTTCTGACCATCTTTCTACTATGATTGACTGGGCCACCGTAAGGATAACTGAAGAAACTGCTCATGTTCAATATTTTTACGCCATTGATAGTGATCGTTATTGGCCTCTACTGGGCACGTTGCTGAGGTAACTTTAGTCTTCTCCTGAAGTTATGAGCGAAAGCAACGAATTGCGTTCATACAAATTGTAAGTGCACCAATCTGAGTATTGCCGCTGTCCAGCCGACGCACCCACAAGTGATGCAACACACCTTAAACTTTTCCTGATTCTGCTACTGATCTGAATGTTCATGCGAATACAGCATTTAACAGAATCAGCTGTGCTCTCCTCCGAAGTGCAGATGCTCGGAGCTGCGCTGCCATAACCCTGAAGTATTGAGAGAGGGCTGCTCCGAAACTGTCCATTTTGGGTGAGGTTCTAGTGATCGAAATGGCATAGGTTTGCTTCAAAACACAACGTAGCCTTTGTCGAGATCGCGTGTCGAAATCCACACACGTAGCGGGTAATCCAAGTCCGGTTAATAATCAGCGTTGGCCTACTTTACACCCTCGATACGTCGTATACACAACACACTGCGAGTCATCAGGTTGCATTTGACTAACGCTCTCGTGTTAGATCTCGTCAGTAAAGCATATCCGTCGGATCCATCAAGATCCAAATCTATGACCACTGGCACCCTTCATCGCTAGCCAGCAACTTACACCACTGAATCATGAGAAACAGCGGGGAACCGTGTTGATTTTACTGGTTTACTACGGTAATTAGTTCATTTTATGAATCATCCCATTAGAGTGTAACTGTATATCTACATTTTATTAAAATGATCCCCGTGCATCTAGCATCACACCCCTTGAAGCAAATATAGCTTCAGCGTATTTATTCGCCACTTTTCCCTTCCAGCACACAATGCACATTTGAGACTTGTCCTTGCTGTAAGTGCACCACTCCCTTTTCATATGCTTAACTCCAACAAATAGCCTCCTGAATTTTAGTAACCTACAATCCGCGAGTGTTCTCATTTTCTGTTCAAAGCAGGTTGTGTGAAAGAGTAGACCTTCCAACTTCACTCTAGAAGTACAAGGCAGAAGCGGTAGGATGAAGCTTCCAATGGAACGTCATGGTGACAATTCAAATTTGATTCCCTGCATGTGCCCAAGCTACTAATTGGAAACGCAACAACGCTTGAGGCGCATCATAAACTCTGGCGTAGTGAGCTGCCGTTAAAAGACTACATCGGTTATTCAGCCAACTTTGCGTCATTTTGAAAGTCCCACCGTTTCTCAAATCCACACTTTTACCGGTAAAGCAGCCGTGGATCAAATTGTTCAGACTACAACTGCATATGGGGAAGTGGCCTGGGAAATATGGATAGACCAAATGGAATGCTGTATTTTCAGGCTATGGATGCAACATGCTGGATATAATGCACAGCTTCAGGTAGTAAGCAGCATTGTTCCCAGGATTGAACTCAAGTTCACTGCAAACACTAGATAGATCAAAAGTACCCAGGACGCATATTTCGAACCTGCCGGTTCAACGATGTAGGTATTTCGAGATTCTACAAGTGACTGTTGACACAAGCCAGTTAAGTTAATCGGAAAAAAATCTAGAGTCTGCGGTGGTTCAGCCATCTACCCGCGTCGTAGCGTTACCAAGTTATTTTGAAACAACCAATAATTCGTTGGTTGAAGGGCCTGGGGGATTAAATAGATTAATCACTGATATGTACACTTTATTCTAGAAGCACAGACAATGCTAAGTACGTAGATCAAGAGGTGCAGTGGTAACTAAATATTAGCAATCTGCGATCAACTGGATTAACAGGCTCCTTGTTTTTGCTCCTACCTAAAGCTGTTAACTAGACACACCCGTTACCTCATGTGTTTCTGGTCTAAGAGATCAGTTGATTTTTAGAGTCCCGTGGTGACTGCGTGCGAAGAATATTGCAATACGCCAGATCACAATGTAGCGAGGAAGCCGATGGGTTTGCAGTTACCGAACCTGTAATTCTTCTAACACACCTCACTTCTCAGGTTTATGTTAAAAGATTTGAGCTCGCGCTAACTATGTGATGGATAAAGGAAACTGCTAATAGAAATTTTTAAGTGAAGTTGAGCCTATTCGTGATAAAACCATGAGTTGCTGAATGAAATGTGTAGTTGCTTTTAATCAACACCTAACTGTGTATACTCCGGTTTAATTAGGTGTTTTCAAGGACAACTACCTGAGCATTCTGTCTGTGCGCTGGTGCCAAAAGCCGTTCAGTGACAGACTTTGATACAGTGAATCTAGTCATCCCCAACAGTAACTGATAGGTGTCATTTCGTCCCGCCAATTGATCACCCACGATCGGTTACAGCCTTTGGTATTTGTTTTGGAAGCCTTATAAGGCATCCAGTTTCCTGCCATATCCAGCAAAAAAGGTTAAAGTTGCGTATACCAAGTTGCGTCAAAAATAACCCCTAATACATTTCACTATTTAAGTAGTTGTGCAATATCTGAGAGAATTTCCTCTGTTCTGACTCCGCGGCTCCGTAACAGCTTTCATCACCAGGTTGGAAGAGATAGCAAGTCTCGGAAGAATCGTGATTGACAAGGAATTAATGTCATACCGAATTCTGTCACGTAAGCCACGGTATCCACCTTCAGGAAACAAGTGAGCCACTGACTATATGTTCATTAGAATTGAACCTTGTTGCAAATAAACAAAACCAACATCACAAGCTGTATCTAAATAACCTACTTAGTATCTGGTCAATTCGCGCAGTGATGTGCCCTCGAGACAGTGTTGGAGGCCATAGCTCAAGCTTTTGATAAGAATACATTGTGTCAGTACCATTTCCAATGAACAAAAGAGAGATTAGTCGGCGGGAGATCGATGTCATTATTGTACCGAACAAAGAGTTGGTCATTGTTCACGAGCCTAAAACCAAAGATGACCTTACGAAGTACTTGGAAAATCCATAGTTCCGGTTCGACTACACATTTGATGATGACACTTTGATGACATTTGATGACAGCTAATAAGTTTGTGAGATCATGGAGAGAAATCCGGCATCGTTAACGATTTGTTGTTCTTGTCTTATCGAGTTGCAGTCCGATCATTCGATCAGAGGGGAAAACCCTAGTATTGCTAGTATTCGCATTGTAACTTGCAAACTGGAGGATACCATTTCTGGCTATATTGTTTTCCACTATATACAGCTGTATGCTCAATCTGTGCCCATACTCCATCTTCCCCTGTGGCAGTTACTGGTATTATCACATTTTTAAACCAAGGCTTTCGTGATATCGGTTGGGAAGTACGTGAGCATCTCGCTGTTACCACCCGTTTTTTCTTTTATACTGTGGATCTTATGTCAGGTTCGTTAATTGCCTCTGCTTGAAATGGAGCGCCTACGGATTAGCTTGTTCCTTGATGCGTTTTCTTCTTTGTTAAAGTAGTCGATTTGTCCGCGTACAGTAGTCTCTTGCGTTCATGCTCGATGTTACTAAATAATGTCCGCTTCTTGAGCAACCAGTCCAATTGCTGCACTATTATCAGTGACCCAACTTTTTGGGTACCGGTACAGCCAAACTTACCTTTCCATATGTTTTCCAGAATGCCAGTGACAATTTTTCGATTGGAAATCAACTAGTTAACAACGCAAAACCACAGCGCGATGTGCGCGCACCTCGATAGGTTAGAAACATGGTGATCGATCCGCGTTTGGGTAATTGATGCCTTCTGGTGTCCCGTTTCCTACTTTTGCGCTCAGTAATGCCCTGACTTTCCTGGCGCAAGAAATCTCATGCCATTTGTTTTGCTCATTACACATGCAATATTATAGAAGTAAGGTTGAAAACTAGTATTCGTTGGTTTGTGGAAAATTCGGTAGATGTCACTAGAAGTTAGTATGGAATATTTTCTCAGCTCCAAACACAATTTTCATGACGCTGCATAAGAGCAGACTGAGTGTTGAGAAGGTGAAAGTTGTAATGATTTTTTACAGAAAGAAAGAGGTTTGTAGCGACACAAAGACGTTTTCGTGCACATTTCCGTACAAAATGGGCTCCATGGCAACAGGCTATTCAGTGCTTGAATCGTCATTTTGGAACAACTGGCCCTATGGTGGAGAAGTACGGACGGCACAAACCAAGTGTCCGCACTCCAGAAAACATGGAAGCAGTTTGCGTTGATTCGACAAGGAGTCCTAGCAAATCAACAAGGAGGATGGCTGTTGAGTTAGAAATAGCTCGTCCGTCTGTACAAAGGATTATGCGATCTGATCTTCAAATGTTCCCTTAAGAGATAACATCTGTTTATAAACTAAGAGCAAAGGACAAGCAACGAAGACATCAGTTCGCTTCATGGTTAGTACAAGAGCATCAATTCTGTATAACACGTGGTATACTGACGATGTGTATTTTCATGTAATTGGTGTACTGAATAATTAGTATTCCTTTCTGGATAAATGAACATCCTCACATTCCGCAAGAACGAAAAATTTCTGGAGAAAAGGTCAATGTATGGGCAGCAATTTCATGCCATGGAATCATCGGACCTATTTTCTTTGATGAGACGGTTCGCTTGCAAGAAGTTGTGAAACAAAATGATGATCACTCTGAACGCATACTACATTGAAGTTAATTTCCACCCTCACACAATGAATTCTGCGCTAATTTTGTAATCTTTTGTGGATAAATACGTGTGTACTGAACAAAACAGTTGGTATGACAATTTGGGCGCCATCCTATATATATATATATATATATATATATATATATATATATATATCGAGTTGGCGGCATCCGGTCTCGGATTTGCCTATCACTGTGGCCAGCCACAGGACGCTTGCGCCTACAGATTGACCATGGATGGCTTGCGCTGCACCACCCACAGCTCCAACCACACACCCCATATCCAGTGTAAACCCGAAGGAATAAAACCGGGAGGCATGTGGATGGGAGCCAAGTTTCATCAATGGAGCCGGCTCACACTTCTTCACATGCAAACATAATCACGCTGTATTTGGGGAATCAGTCGCACACGTGGCGGTGGCTGGACCGTAGTCCTCTCCATACTGAGTGCATGGAACCACTCTCTGATCCTAACACGGCCACAAGAACCGTGCACCCTATCCCCTCCATCT